>CAUYON010055695.1:0-39974 GCA_963573935.1 Arctocebus calabarensis
AGGGGGGTGGGGTCTTGGGGTCTTGGTGTGTGCCACACCTTTTGGGGGCAAAACACGATTGTAAGAGGGTCTTTTCCTAACAAATGCAACCAGTGTAACATGGTTTCTTGTACCCTCAATGAATCCCCAACAATAAAAAACAAACAAACAAACAAATTACACCTACGGACACATGAAAAAATGCTCACTATTCTTAATCATCAGAGAAATGCAAATCAAAACTACTTTGAGATATCACCTAACTCCAGTAAGATTAGCCCACATAACAAAATCCTAACACCAGAGATGCTGGCGTGGATGTGGAGAAAAGGGAACACATCTACACTGCTGGTGGGAATGCACACTAATACATTCCTTTTGGAAGGATGTTTGGAGAATACTTAGAGATCTAAAAATTGACCTGCCATTCAATCCTACAATTCCTTTACTAGGTATATATCCAGAAGACAAAAAATCACATTATAACAAAGACATCTGTACCAGAATGTTCACTGCAGCCCAATTCATAATTGCTAAGTCATGGAAGAAGCCCAAGTGCTCATTGACCCATGAATGGATTAATAAATTGTGGTACTTGTATACCATGGACTATTACACAGCCTTAAAGAAACAGAGACTTTACCTCTTTCATGTTTACATGGAAGGAGCTGAAATATATTCTTCTTAGCAAAGTATCTCAAGAATGGAAGAAAAAGTATCCAATGTACTCAGACCTACTATGAAGCTAATTTATAGCTTTCATATGAAGGCTATAACCTGACTATAGCACAAGAATATGGGGAAAGGAGCAAGGGAGGGGAGGAAAGGGGTGAGGTTGGGGTGGTGGGAGGGTAATTGGTGGGGCCACACCTACGGTGCATCTTAGAAGGGTACAGGTGAACTTTACTAAATGCATAATACAAATGTCTTCATATAATAATTGAGAAAATGCCAGGACAGCTATGTTAATCAGTTTGATGAAAATAGTTCAGATTGTATATGAAACCAGCACATTGTACCCCTTGATTACACTATTGTACACAGCTATAATTCAGTAATAAAGACAATAAAAGAATTACTAAAAAAACAAGGAAATAACCCCGCCCACCCCCAAGGGATAATCAACAAAGTAACAAACTGAAGAATCAGAAAAACAAATATTCCAGATATTGGAACTATCAGATGTAGGACATAAAATATTTACATCTTTATATGTTAAAAGAATTGAAACACAGAAGTACAAGTAATAAACAAAAACCTCAAAGCAATAAAATAGAAATTTGTTTAGTCTACATATATATATATATATTTTTGTAGAGACACAGTCTCACTTTATCACCCTCAGTAGAGTGCTGTGGCGTCACAGCTTACAGCAACCTCCAACTCCTGGGCTTAGGTGATCCTCTTACCTCAGCCTCCCAACTAGCTGAGACTACAGGCACTCGCCACAATGCCTGGCTATTTTTTTGTTGCAGTTTGGCTGGAGCTGAGTTTGAACCTGCCGCCCTTGCTATATGGGGTGAGCACTACCCACTAAGCCACAGCCGCTGCCCTGTTTAGCCTACTTTTAAAAAACTACAAAAAATTACTAGAACTAATATATTCATTGTTGAAAACTTAATAAAAAATGAAAAATAAGGCAAAGACACTCATGTCTGCCATAGCTTTTTTTATACATTTTATTTAAGGTATTAGCCAATAAAATAAGCAAAGAAAAAAGTACAAAACTTTATTATTTGGAATGGAAGAAGCAAATTCTGTCATTATTTTCAAATGATGTGCTTGTCAATATAGAAACCCAAATGAATCTATAGGAAAAAATATCTAAATTAATATAAGAGTTTTATCAACTTTGATGAATACAGAAATAATAAAAAAACCACATATCTATATATTATCAAGTACCATTTACAATAGCAAAACATAAATCGAAGTTTGAATAAATGAATTTAATAAAAGAAATGCAATTCCTTTAGGTAAAATTTTTGTCACTTTCTGAGGCATTTAAAAAATACTACAGTTTCGGATACAAAACCCCAAATTGCTAATTTCCCTCAAACTGATCTATGACTTTGATAAAATTGCAAAGCATACCCCAACTGATATATCTCAAAGAATATGAAAATTTGGCTATAGAAGATTTATGGACTATCAAAGAGCTAAGTAAAGCCAAACATCGTAGAAGGACTAGGAACATTTTTGAATACTAATTAAAATAATGATCATTGAAAAGGCCAAAAAACAAATAGCAAAACCAGAGATAACCCAGAAAGAACCCAAACATAGACTTAATATGATTGATAAAGCAAATCAATGAGAATATGCTAAAACATTCAATAAATAGTATTGAACTAATTTATTATATACATAGAAGAAAAATTAAATTATATTCTTAATATTATATATGCAGAATTCAACTCAGCTTCTTCAAAGTTTCAAATTTAAATAGTATATATGTCAGACTTTCCAAAGAAAATATAGAATAACTTTTGGTAGACTTTAAATATTATAGGATTTTTTAAAACAAGAAATAAAAAGCATGAATTCCACAAAGAAAAAAAGTGAGAAAATTGACTGCATTAAAATAATGAATGTCTGCTTATTATACAGTGGCAATAGAAGAATGCAAAGAAAAGCCATTTGCTGAGGGAGGACATTTGCAATGCATTTAACGGACAAAACATTTGTTTCTGGAATTTAAAAATGATTACTACAAATCTATAATAAGAGATATTTAATTTTTCAAGTAGGTGAAAGACTTGAACAAGCTCGTTACAAAAGAAATATAAATTGTCATTAAACATGGAAATATTGGCAAGGTTATTAGCAATCAGAACAATTAAGAAAAGTCTTCAATGAATGACCATGTCATAAACACATGATTAGCAAAAATTAAACATTCTGAAATTCTGAATGGTGATATGTCTGAATAGCAATGGAAACTCCCATACAACATTGACTGAAAATGTGCTCAATTTGTGTAATCCACCATCTGTCCAGCAGAAGCTATTATATGTTACATGCAGGCACCAGGAGATGTGTATGAGATGTTTGTTACATCGCTATTTTTAACAGAAGAAAAGCAAAAAGCTAGAAATAACCCAAGGTCCTTCAGTTGTAAAATGAACAAATAAAACATGAAATGGTCATAAGGGAAAACCACATGGCAATGAAAATCAATTATAGTTACTTCATCAAGTTTAAGTAAAAAGGATTATTACAGCATGACTCCAAGGTTTAACTTATATACAGTTTTTTAAAAATGCAGTGAAGCAACTATCTTGTTCAGAGGTACATATATATGTAGAAATTATCAAAACAGTGAATTATTAATAAACGTTCAAAAGAGTGGTCACTTTTGGCAAAAGTTGTATAAAAGAAGGAAGACTATTTTGGGATGGTTACTCAGTTTTTCAATGTGTTGGTAATAGTGTAATGCATAGGAAGTACATGGATATTAATTTTAATAATTTTATAGTATATTCATATATTATGTACACTCTTTTATAGGCAAAACATTTAACAATTTTAAAACATGCTTTTAAAAAAAGAAAATGCACAGAAATAGGGTGATATTTGGACATTAAAAAATCACTTGGAAAACTTGGAATTTTCTAAGGAAAAGATAACGATGTCCTATCCTAGTGAAGACAGAAACACAGTAATGATCAGAGATGTTAGGTAGATAGCTAGAAATCCCTGCTTTCCTGAGGAAGAGGAATAAGACCAGAGCCCCAGGCCTC
The DNA here is from genome assembly GCA_963573935.1 of Arctocebus calabarensis. NCBI lineage: Eukaryota > Metazoa > Chordata > Mammalia > Primates > Lorisidae > Arctocebus > Arctocebus calabarensis. The sequence goes on from CAUYON010055695.1 coordinate 3,723, forward strand.
CATCTTGATGCCTCCCACTAATCAGACCTTAGTGTGTCCACTGCAAAAACATGTAGAAGACTAGCCCATGGACCTAGTACCAGGTACGATAGAGTGGTAAAGGTCATCTAGAACAGCCTTGATACTAATTATCATGTCATTAAGCTAAACTCTACAGGGCTATTTGAACCCCAGTGAACTCTCAGAAAAGCTCATGGGAGATCTACATGTGCATAAGACTAGGTTTCAAGGTGACCTCCAAACAATGACGGAGGCACTATAAAAGAGAACTGTTAACCATAACCTTTGCCTGTTGCAATAATGAGGTCTGTTTGCTGTCCACGGCAAATGTATCTTGCTCTGTAAGCCTATATCTTGCTCTTACTCTGTAAACTCTTCTTTGTCAATAAACTTTGTTTCATGCTTGCCTTACAGTGGGTGTCTGGCAATTTTTCAAGGAAGAGGACTCCAAGAACCAAGGACCCAGGCAGCTGCCTGAAACCCATCAGAGAGATCTGTGGGATATTTTTAATCGACAGTGTTTGTAGGTTTAATATTATAATTGAATGAGAGTAGATTTTTTTTTTTTTGAGACAGAGCCTCAAGCTGTCACCCTGGTTAGAGTGCTGTGGCATCACAGCTCACAGCAACCTCCCATTCCTGGGCTAAAGCAAGTCTCCTACCTCCACCTCCCAAGTAGCTGGGACTACAAGCACCAGCCACAACGCCCGGCCATTTTTTGGTTGCAGCCGTCATTGTTGTTTGGCAGGTCCAGGCTGGATTCAAACCTGCCAGCTCAGGTGTACATGACTGGCGCCTTAGCCACTTGAGCCACAGGCGCCGAACCAGAGACTAGATTTTAAGATTGATTTCCAGTTTATCAGCTTGTCTAACTTGGTAGATTTTGGCGCTATTTGCAAAAATAGGGAATAGCATAGTTTACAAAGGCTTTGTTTACTTATATAGCTCAGATAACTTTCACTGACTGTATATTAATTAGTTGAGAAAATATTTGCTAAAGAAATGAGATTAAAGTTTTTGAACACGTATGATCTTACTCATCTATAGTTAGAACTGATCATTTTAATGTAATAGATGGTAGTGCTTTTGCAGAATCCAGAGTGTACTTATGTCCTTGTGTGTTCAAAACAAACCGGCAAGTATTTTATTATACCTGAAGTTTATGCTGGATATAGATTTATTTCCTCTCAACTCTAAATCTACCTCTTTTTGCCCTGCTTTGTGATACTGTGGGTGAACCCTGTAAGTATTTCTTCTTTTCAGCTGTAACAATGTTAACTTTGTTAGCACATGGCTCTGGAGATCCCTGCAGGAGGAGGTGGCCCCTCTTCCTGTTTCTAGTCTCCTTTTCTATTCTTCTTTCTGAGTCCTTGGCTGATGCTCACTGGCACTCACCTGCAAATGAATTCTGATGTAACGGAGGGAGATCTCCCAGCACATTTTAGTGGTGCCCATAAAAGTAGCTTTTCAGCAGCTCTCTCCAGCACCCTAGCAAGAAGTATTTCGCCTTTTAGCACCAGGCTGCAGCACTTCCAGCAAATATCCTGTCTATTTAGTAGTAGGATGAAGCCACCTTTACAAGACATCTGAATCTCAACCTTTTTTAGGAATGGAATAGATCTTCCAACTATGTTCCTTCCTCAGGTACTCTTTCTTAGGCCTGGAGGTCCTGTTTCCTAACTTTGTTATTCTTAAATTCTTCAGTGTTTTACTCCTTGCTGTAATCTCTGTTGCTAATTCCTTGTAAGAAACTCTCCCATTCAATTTACTGTGTAGTTTCTGTCTCCTGACTGGATCCTGACTGATAGAAAAACCAAATTGCTTTTTTATGATTGGTGCCCTATAATTTTACAATAACTACCTGACATTTTTCCACTTCTGTATTCATTTTAATTCTGATCCTTTCTAACCAAAGGCTAAACTTGGAATTCTATTTAAATAGTATTTGTTTTCTTTACCATTAAATGATCAGATTTTTTACCCTTCACATAATAACTATGACAATTTTCTATGAACACTGCCTGTAGGCAAATTACCCCTGAAAAGTCCTTTAGAGAAGCAGAATACTCACAATTTCCATTCAATATGCTTTCGATGAGAAAGCATTGAGTTCTATTTGAACAATGGAAGTAGTTTTTTTTAAAAAAAGTAAAATAAAAAAGCCCAATATATTTAGACAAATGATATATTTGTGTGCCGCAGAGAATAAATGACTTCAATAATCATAAATGAATGCCCCTAGAATCACAATATTTTTATCCACATCAGACTTTATTCTAGGAGATAAGTAAACTGCTCATCATGCACTGACTTTGTCTTCATTTGCCACTGTGTTTCCACTCATTGAAATTGAAAGACCCCCTTTCTTCTACCTAAATGATTAATGGTGTATGCTAATCAAAGCTTTCTTTTTGCATAGTTCACTGCAAATGTGAAAAATATTGTCAGAAACTAAATGAACCTTTTGGAGTTGACTGATTTCTCCCAATTTTTGTAATATCACTCAGCATCTAAATGACAAAAAAGGAAAACAAAGGAAGAAAAGTTACACCAAGTTGATACCAGAACTTCAGGTTCTTGGTCTCGGTGATTTGAAGAATAAATCCGCGGACCACAGATCAGTGGTAAGACAGAATTTATTTACAGAAAAGAATACAAAAAAACACTAAAGCTCCTCCTGGTAGAGAGAAAGAACTCAAATGGGGAGAGAAAAGCTCTCTCCGTTTCTCTCCTGGTCTTTCCGTGTCTCAGCCCTTAGGCTCTTAGTCTCGGGGTATATATAGGCCCATGGGTTCCTTGGCCAGGAAATGAATGAACACAGTCCCTTCCCCTGGGCAAGGTGAATGAATGTATCAATGAATGAACACAGTCCATTCATGGAATTGAGGCCTAGGAAATTCACATGAAATTGACCTAGGCATTGGAAATGGGGGTTCCGTTTTTAGTCCTAAGTGTAAAGTGAAGGAGATACCAAGGTGCAGGTGTCTCCTCGACAGTTGTCCCACCTTTTTGGCTATTGGAGCCTCTGGTGGGGCATTGGAGGTCCCCTCCTTGCCTGTCATCCAGCCTGCTGGTTCCACAGCCGCGCTGCCTCTGCACTGACACCACCAAGTGCTGAGCTGGCCTGGGCGCCAAATGTCCTGTATCAAAGTCATTTCAGATTTCTGATTCACATTTTCAAGGAAGCTAAAACACAATCAAAGTAAGTTGTTTCCATAATTTTCATGTAAAATAGCTTGCCTTCATAAAGCCTCAACAAAATGCCATATAAAGGGAATTAAAATATTTCTTTCATTGCCATTGCTCCACTTTCTGACTGGGCCAAATGTAAAGGTAACCATGTTCTATTTAAGCTACTTCTCTTCCAAATTTATTTTACCATTCAAATAACAGAAGATGTTTGCTGGAAAACATTAAATTCCATGTATATGGAATATGTCATTGTAATTGTTAAATAAAGAATGAGATGTTGAGTTTGTTGTTAAATTTTGTATGACTAATTTGGAAGTTTAAATATAGTTTCAAAGAATGTGCACAGCATATTATTGACCAATAATTATTAATTAGTAAATATAAATATTTCATCTCTATTTAAGAGAGATGTCTTTTTTTTTGTATAAATACTTACAGAAGCTCACTGAAAGGTGCATACATAGTTTTACTAAGCGTTAGTAAAACAAGAAAAAAAAAGTCAAATCCATGGAATTCATGTAAGTCAAACACTGGTATTGAAAGTAAATTAAAATCTTAGGACATTATATGTTGGGTTCCAGTTTGTCTGTAATAAACCATGGATGTTTTCTCTGTTGTTATTTATTTTGCTTTAATCCAAGACAGAGATCTCTGTCACTAGAGGTAAATTAATTCAATGGTAGTATAGTATTTAGAAAAGGTTAATTCTTCAGGTCTAGAGAGTCTGAGATCAAATCTGGTGCTTGCCTATGACTTTGAACCAATTAGTTGAGCCCTTGGGGCGTTAGTGTTCCCACCTATAAAAAATAGACAATAGTGCCCAACTCAGAACTGTAGATGGACTAAATCAGATGACACAAGTAAACCACAGAGTTCAATTTTAACCACAATTTAGGTCATTTCTTTTACTATAGCCTCTCAGCTTCAGCTGTGAGCACTCAGAGGAAACATAATCAAAAAATCTTTCCAAAATGGGATAGAAAGGCCTAGACCTAGCAATTAGAATATCTTTTCCATCTCAAGGTCCATCTACAGATGGCTCACCCAAATGAAATTTTAATCATAAATTGTTAGGAATAAATTCTTGATCTCTTATGTAGCCATTAGCCCTGATGTATTCACAATAAGCTGATAAAATTATTATTTTTTTTTTTTCAGTTTGGCTGGGGCCAGGCTTGAACCCACTACCCTCAGCATAAGGGGCCGGCTCCCTACTCCCTGAGCCACAGGCACTGCCAATAAGCTGATAAAATTGAGGAAAAAATACATCGCTTTGGGATCTTATATATTTTCCTAAATATTATCAGAGTATACATAAGAAAACTACTCAGAGTTACTACTTTTCACACATGGAGCACACTCATGTAACCAACACAAAGACCAGGGGGCAAATATGGTGAGAACCTCGGAAGTTCCCATCTGTTTCCTCTTAGCCATTGCTCCCTGACACAATCCAAGGTCAAACATCATGCTGGATTCTGACAACAGAGATTAGTTTTGAGTATATGCACAATTTTTAACTTATTTTTTAGTTGTCTCATCATTTAATACCTTTAATAGCACATATTTATTCAGTCATTTTTAAGGGCCAAAAAATTATACTGGGTTTACTGTAGTAAATGAAATAAAACAGTCCCTTCCATCATGGAGCTTATGATCCAGAGAGAGCTCAAAGATGGTGAAGTAAAAATATCATTTCAACCTAATAATATGCACTTGGTGAGTCAAAGTCCGAATTTATTTCCTAGAATGAGGATATGTACAAACTCTTAGTGGTTTGGAATTCTCCAAACCAAAAGTTAATCACTGTTTTCACAACAGATTTAACATTAAGGCACCATCCGTGCGGACTCAATCCATGATCTATACTAAACTTAAAAGCTTTTCATATCAAACAAGAAGGTTCTTAGAAAAATAATAAGCTTATAAGAAAAGGGAGAGAAACATAGGACTATGTTATTTTCTCTTGCTCATCATATCCAGTTATAGTCTATAGATTACTACCTATGTAAAAAGTTGATAACATTCTTCAAAAAATATTTCAGTCATATAACTCTAGAATATGGTGAGTGATACAAAGGTAAACAAATTTTGTTTTTAACTAATTATGGGATTTCTCAGAACCTGTAATATATTAATACTATTTCTAGTTATATAAGAGTGCAGGGATTATAACATGTACCTTTCTCCAAGCATTATCAAATCACAGAACAACATTTCTTAATAAGCCATCTTATTAAACAAATTTTTAGGAGGAAGATAATGTAGCATAATGATTGTAGGGGTGGAAAGATGTAATACTTTTCCCCCAATTTGGTCATGGCCAACACTTCTATGACAAAAGGGAATAAGAAAATTCTTTAATCCAAGTTTTATGTGATATGAGAACCTTCAGAATGAAGACCCCAAATATCCTAGGGAAAACTATCGATTTTTGGCTTAGTTTCAATGAAGAATGACACCTGGGTAGAAATGTGATTGGACGAAATGGGGATAATCTACTGATAATGGCTGCAGAGGGAAACCCTGCAAGGCCCTTCTCTTCGGATTCTTCTTAGCCTGTCTACGCAGCCCTCCTTTCCTCTGAGTACAGGGCAGAACGCCTGTACATGGGAGTCTTCAGGGCAGAAGGGAGATAGTCAGAGAGGAATCTTTATAGTTTTAACGGTTTTGTTTGGAGATAAGAGTCCTAGTTTCCATGGCTCACTTTGGAGGAAAGGAATTCTGGTTCCTGTGACTGTAGGGGAGAAAAAGAAGTGAAACAAGAGGACTTGAAAAGGTCAGAGTGATCTTGCTTCTGAGATTTCTGCAATTTTCTTCCGTTCAAAGCACTCTGCTTACCAAGTTGCTAGACTTTGGGGTAATGCATTCTTAGCCTCAACATAGTTAAGAAAGTGTGTGTGTATGTAACAGTTCTATATTTGAGTACCTCACATAGAGCAAGGACCTGGCATCTCTGAGCTATGATTCTCTCATCTATGAAGTGGAATTAATTATATAAACCATCATATAAGGTGGTAATCAAAATCAAATGAGACATCATAAATATAACATGTTTTATATATTTCTTGTAACAGAGCAAACATACTTATTTGCGTATTTGTATTTGTGTACATAGGTAACAATGACAGATATTTAAGAAGACAGAATCTACATTATATGCAAAGAAACTTGGCCTAACTCAGGGCTCAGCAAGACCATGTGAAAGGTAAACTACTGAGAAGTGTAGGAACAAATTGTTGCTATGGGAATTTTGTCTTAGGCTCCCCTACCTAATTTCCTTTCGCCAATGACAGATTATTCTTAAGTAGGCTCAAATTATACCAACCTTTTACGTTTTTGAACTTTAAATTATGTGATAGGATAGCACACAATGTATAGATATTTGCAAGTGTTTGATTTTCTTTTCTTTTTTCTACTTTACTATCCCTTTAGTATAATTATATGATATCAAATGTTCAAATGTTACTTACTGGAAATAGGCAATTAATCACAAAGATGTGTATGGGAATTGGAAAATTAATTGAGTATTAATAATAATCCTTTTTATTTAGAATGCACCTTTCTTCTCAAAACTTCAAATTGGCTTAATAGTATTATTCTACTACATCTCTTTGTAGTAAATAGGGGGCAATATCACCTGTTCATTTATGGAATTAGTTTATAGAAAGAAGGACCATTTCAAGGATGGATAACATAAATGATACTAGAATTTAGGTATTTAAACTGACCCTCAGTCATTTCTAGGTTGAATGAAACTTATACACATATTATTCATTGACAGTTAAACTCAAACCCTTTATTACTGTATATGGAAAGGGCATGTTAAACCATCAGATTATTATTTTAATGACAAGCATAATATTGTAATAGCAGAATGTAGTTTTCCTTTCCAATTAAATTTTTTTCTTGAGATTTCTGATAATAGAAGAACAATAAAATACTGATATAAAAATATCATTTTTTTTAAATACAGTCTCACTCTGTTGCCCAGGCTAGAGTTCTGTGGCAACAGCTTAGCTCATACTCCTGAGTTCAATTGATCTTCCTGCCTCAGCTACTCAAGTAGCTGGGACTACAGGTGCCCACCATAATACCAAGCTTTTTTTTTTTTTTTTTACTAGATATGAGGTGTTGCTGTTGGTCAGGCTGGTCTCAAAACCCTGAGCTCAAGCAATTCTCCTGCTGTGGCTTCCCAGAGAGTGAGAATTACAGAGGTGAGCCACTGCATTCAGTCTCCATATGTTTATTTTTAGGAAAACCAAATACAACAGATAAAGAAAGGATAACCTCTTTCGAGGGCAAAAATAAGTTAATGAAATTCACTATTTTAGAGAAAGATACATGGAATTCTGGTGAAATAGAATCTTCAGTAAGTTTGAAAATGAAAGTATATTCAGAGGTTTTTATTCTACACTGTAACGTATTTAGTACAGATGTTATTAGTGGGGCGTTGGTGCATATTTAACAACAGGCTCTCAGAGCAATAAAAAGCTGTGATTTGTAGGGTAATTTCTGTGTTACAAATATTCCCTCCATGGTCAATTTCAAGTAGCAAGGATGGAATCCCTGAATAGGGCAGTGGAAAGAGAGGTGCAAGGCAATGTGAATGCTCTTTAGCATACTCCTGTGGCATACTCCTGGTATGTCATATTTTGATTACTATTTGTGGGGCAATGAGAATGTACTTTGAAGACCTTCAACTACAACAATAGTAATTAACAGAATGCTCCAACAACTGTGCTCTGGCATCATCCCATTTGTGCAAAGGCCACACCTCCCAGGAGGGCTCCCAGTCATTGGTGGATACGAAGGCAGGTCTATTCCTGGAGGACTTACAAATCCACTTACAACAGACTTTGACTGCAGGAGTTCCCAATGGTTTTGCCAAATCTTTCTTAGACTTGGCAGTCTGGGATTTTTCATCCAACTCTTGATTTCCCTCTTTCCAGCAGGGTCAAACCTGCCTAAGGATCTTTTACCTTTTCTCATCCCCTTAATAGAATTCTTGCATGTTTAATTTATCTTGTTGTGTGTCTCTCAAAGGACCCTGATGACATTCCATATAAGGAGTATCAGTATGACTCAGGTAGTGTTGTTACCTCATCTTTATGCACTTGGCCCACTCGAAGACTCTTTGTATCTGCTATGGAGACTGTCCACAGGCACCTACAGCTCCTAAACACAAGCATTCCTTCTCCTATCTATACTCAAGCAGCCCAGGGGCAGGCCGGGCTCTCAGGAGAGCTCATGATTCTCAGCAACACCTCATCCAGTGAAGGAAAAGTGGTACAGTAGTTCAAGATCTATTACTCTTCCAAGAGATCATTAAAAATTATGTTTTACAAAGTCTTGTAAAACATTTCCAATCGCTACATGTACTAAGTTACCAATTAACCCACCTTGGGTTTTGTTGTCATGGTAGTGGTGCTGGTGGTGGTTGTGTTCTTTGAGCCATTTTCTTTCCCCTGTTCTTTCTCCCATATGAGGATTTCCTGGGATCAGCTCCCAAATAAACTACTGTATTCAAATCCATGTCTTTGATTCTGCCTTTGGGTAAACCCTAAAAATGCTCTATCATCAACATTAAGGAGTTACATTTTAAATAGGTTTATTTATACAAATTACAATTGTATTAGGGGCAGGACAAAATTGCAAATCATTTAATCTAGCCAGGAATAAGGAAACAGAGAGGAACAGAGAATGGTAAACTGCAGAGAACAAGTTGTACAAAAGTGAGTCCTGTCTCTCACTGTTCATCCACAGAAATGTAGACCTAGAAAATTGGGTATTTTGATTTTTTACAAAGAAGTAATAAATTCAGATAATATACATGGGCAACATTTCAAGATTTTTATTTATTTATTTATTTTTAAGACAGAGTCTCACTCTGTCACCCTGGGTAGAGTTCATGGCGTCATACCTCACAGCAACATCAAACTCTTGGGCTCAAGCAATCCTTTTGCCTCAGCCTCCCAGAGTGCTGTGATTACAGGCATGAGTCACTGTGCCCCACCAAAGTTTCAAGATTTTAAAAAACCTCTAGGGACAAAATGAGTACATCTATCTCCTGCATACAGAAGTAGACCTTGAGTTTCAAATCAGTGATTACAGAGCTTGGACAAAGCTCCTAGTGGATTTAATGTACACATGTAAGAATGAATGACATTCCGTTGATGCCATTCATTTTCAACAATAATTTCTTGATCTTTCCCGGTCCTGCTTATTCAGTACACTTGAGAGAATTACAGGGCTTGTGGCCTACAAAATCCAGTAAGCAAATAAGTGAGTCAACATGGTATCAAGCATCTTTCATGGTCTTATTTATGTGAAGGAGTCAAGAGACAAAAGAGTTTCATTCTCCAATCTCAGGCATAAAGCCTCAGATGTTTCAAGAAAAGAGACAAGTGGAGGGAACTCTTGTTCCTAAATAACATCATGCTGACTTAAAAAGGAATCCTTCTAGACCAAAGTTTCTTATAACTTAAAACACATCAAATTGTCTCTGGCTTTCAAACTCTATTTGCTGTATCTGTTCTCTCTCTCTTTCTTTTCTTAATGGTTTCTTTGCTATTAGTAAATTATAAGTTACTATTGTCACTTCAAATCTTTAATGCTACAAATTTTCCTTCTTATCTTTCCTGCATCTAGTATTCCTATCTCCCTTAACCACTATGAATACTTCATTAAACTTAGCTTGAACATGACATCCTCAGTTAAATCTTCCCTCTCTGAGCATCCATTGTTAGAAATGCTACATGTCCAAAAATACATCCATAAATTTCTTTGATGATACTCATATAATTATTATGTGTTTCGTTGCCTCCTTCACATGTGTCCTGTTGAGGACTTGGCTTTATACTTTAGAATTTCAATGTCTAGCATAGGGCCTGACATCTAGAAAGTGATTAACATGTATTTTATGAATAGATGAAATTTCCTATATTATCCTCCATTTATTATTCCTATTTCCATATTTCTCATCCTGTTTAACTCTGATGCCAACAGAGCTCATGAAGAGAGAAAGAAAATTGGCATCAAGAGGCATATCCCATTATACCCCAGGGATCCTGTCATTTTTTTCACTTTCCACTTTCTTCTTGATGCCCCGAATGAAAGTGTAAAGGGTAGAAATGGGAAAGTAAAAAGGACAAGATAGAGGAGGAATTAATACAGGAAAAACTGACAATTTAGAGGTATTTATAATCACTTCTTATTGGAGAAGTATAATTATTCCCAACATTTTAAATAATCTATTTTAGTTTTTTAAGTGCCATTGGAGATAATGAGGATAAACATGCAACCAGTTTAGAGAAGAAGATGCTCAGGAGTGAGGGCATGACCTCATATGTTATATTCTGCATATCTCTTCCCTACTCTTACATATTGCCACTGGTAATTTTTTTTTAATAGTCCCCTCTAATTGACATATTCCATGCTACCTCCTTATTTTTTTTTTTTTACATCCTTTCCTTTACTGTTGTCACTATTAGCCAGCTGCACAGAAAATCAAACCCAGTGACAACCTGGCCAGAATAAATGACTAACCTGCTACGTAATGTTATATGACTTCTTTCTGAAAAGATTGTAGGCTGTTTTGACATCCATCTATCAAGACTACATAAAGCTAATAAAATCAGACCTCCCAAAGTACAGGTGGATGGGCTGGCTGATCCTCTACCTCAAATTGTTCATGACAATTTGTGGTTCCTTGTGATAATTAAAAGTCCCACAGGAGGAAAAAGCTAAAAGTTCCCCCCAAGTGATGAACGATGTCAGGAAACAGGTCAAAATATACCTTTATTTCTCTATGCCTCTTTAATCAAGTACCTGGGTATCTTGTTATGAAAAGAAATGTGTGGGTTTAAAATGGTAAAGTGGGTCAGATAAAGGGAAACTAGCAAGAAACTAGGGATGTCTTGAGTTCTACATCTGCCCCAAACTCTGCATTTGGGAGCATCCACATTTGTTCATGAGCTGAACTAAGGGCAAGACTTATAACCTTTAACATGTTCCACTTTCTTTGCTGGGCTGAGTGGGAAAGAATAACAAAATCAGTAGAGGAGGGATTCTGGTTTGGGGAAGATGAAGTGGACATACTTTTTCCCTACTCCTACCACTAAGTACAACTAAAAATCCTAGAAATTATGCATAAAACAAATGTAAGAGGATTCTGAAAGATGGGAATCAGAAGGTAGAGTGGCTAATGGGCTTGAGTGTTGCTATATATTTTTGACTCCTCTAAATTTTGTGTTGAAGTTGGATCCCCAATAGTAGAATGAAGGTCTAATGAAAGATGTGCTGGTCATGGTTTTGGGTCCCTCATTAATAAATTAATGCCCTCCAGATAAGGGGAGGAGTCTGTGTTTTCTATCTATTAGTTCCCTTAAGAGCTGGATGTTAAGAAGAACTTGGTGCCTCCATCCCCCTCTCACTTGCTTCCTCTCTCACTGTATGATCTCTGCACACACCAGATCCCCTTCACCTTCTGCCATAAGTGGAAGCAGTCAGAAGCCTGGAGCACATGCTGGTATCATGCTTCTTGTACAGCCTGCAAAAACATAAGCTAAATAAACTTTTTTATTTATAAGTTACCCAGCCTCAGGTATTCTTTTATAGTAACACTAAATTAAGACATGACCCAAAAAATGATATAGTGATGACTTTACTGGATTTTATTCTTGTCTAGCATATTCTAGACTTGGAACTGAAGAAGCAGACAACGCCAAAATGCCAATGACCAAAGATACTCTCAACAAAAGTCTCCATCCAAAGGACCAGGTAAAGGCCAATCTAGCAAGTCAGAAAACGGTACTCAATACTACTATATTCAAATGAAACAACCCATAAAACACACACACACACACCCCTTGTGACCTGATTCTCATTCACTCACTCCAGCAAAAAATAGAATTTAGAATCATGATTTTCATGCTTACCAGGCTATAATCCGGTGCTTCTACACCATCCCATCATGATTTCAGAGAGGCAAGTGTGGGGAGCCAGAAATTTTATCCCCACCAGATGCTAACTCCTCCTAGCATAGTCAATAGAAACCATGTGGGAAAATTGGATTTTTCACCTGCACCTGAAAATAATGAAGCACCACTCTCATTTCTAATTGGGCTGGTGTAGGAGGAATTCTAGTGGAAAGCCAGCATACTCACTATCAGACAGTGATAGACAAATCACCCTCGCATAATATCTTCCTCCTTGTGGAAGCTTTGCTGGGGAGAATAACCAAACACTCTTTTCTCTCCCCGCCTGGGAGGTGTTAGTGGAGCCTCACAGGAGAATGAAAATGAGTAAACTTCTTCTCTACTTGAGTGTCAATGAAGGTCACATGAGGAACCTGAAATTCAGCCCTCACCCCTGTGTAACAACGTAGCATAATCCCTAATTCCCCTTCCACACGGCCTCAAAGAAATTAGGCTAAAGCAGAAGCTTAACACTTACAATTTCCAGTCTAGGCATTTATAAAAAATATTATTCGTCATACCAAGAACTAGGAAAATCTCAAACTGAATTGGAAAAAAAATCAATTAGATGTCAAAACGATGACAGAAAATTTAGAATTAACTGAAATAAAATTAATGCAAGCATCATGAAGGCACTTCAAGGAATAGTTTTAAACACAATAATTGAAAAACAGAAAATTTCAGCAAAGATTAGAAAGTCTTTGTAAGAAAATAGAAGATATAGAAAAAAACATACATTTTAACATTGAAAATGACAATAATAAAAATTAAAAAAAATCAGTGGATAGACTCAGCAGGAAATTGATGGAGGCAAAGGAAAGAATTAGAACAATTGAAATTATTCAATGTAAGTAATAGAAAAGAGGCTGAAAAAAAACAAATAGAGGCTTAGGTAACTGTGGGAGTATAACAAAAACTTGACAATTTTGTTATTGGAGTTGGGCAAGGAGTGGAAAAAGAGGACAGGGCTGAACATGTACTTGAAGAAACAATGACTTCTCAAATTTGGCTAAAGAAATAAACCTACACATTCAAGAATTGGACTGAATCATGAAAGGGTAATTCAAAGAAATTCATATCAAAACATATCATAATTAAACTTCTGAAAACTAAAGGCAGATGAAACAAATTTTTTTTTCTTTTATTTGAGACAGAGCCTCAAGTTGTCACCCTGGGTAGAGTGCTGTGGCATCACAGCTCACAGCAACCTCCAACTCCTGGGCTCAAGCAATTCTCCTGCCTCTGCCTCCTGAGCAGCTGGGACTACAGGCACCTGCCACAATGCCCTGCTAATTTTTGGTTGCACCCATCATTGTTGTTTGGCAGGCCTGTGCTGGATTTGAACCTGTCAGCTCAGGTGTATATGGCTGGCTCATTAGCCGCTTCAGCCACAGGTGCTGAGCTGAAAAAAAAAATAATGAAATCTTAAAAACAGCAAGAAAAATAATCCTGCCTAAATAGTAAAAAAAGTTAATAAAAGTAGTTTTCTTATAAGAAACCGGGAAGACAAGAAGAAAAGGGTGGAGTTTTCAAGTGCTGAAAGAAACAACCTGAACTTCATATCCAAAGAAAGGATTTTTTTTCAGTTATAAAAGGAACATTAGGACATTTCAAAGACAGAAACTACAAGAATTTGTAGTCAAAAAGGGCTATCCTAAAAAGATTGCTAAGTTAATTTCTCTAAATGAAAAGAAAAATATAAAAATGGGAATCTTTGTGCATAATGAAGGAAGAAAGAACACAGCAAGCAAAAATATTGGTACATAACACAAAGTTTCTCCCTTGTTTTCTAATTATCTTTTATCTTAGAAGCAAAAAATAATAGCATTTTTTGTAATAGTTCTAAATGTATATAGAAGACATATTCAAGAAAATTATGTTATAAGCAAGGAGAGTAAAGTGATATATAGAGAGGTAAAGTTTCTTCACTTACAATGAACTGGTAAAATGGCAACACTCATAGACTGTTATAAATTATGTGTATATAATATAATACCTAGAAGAATCACCAAAATCTTTACATAAAGATTACCTCAAAAACACTGAAGATAAATAAAAGTAGCATGTTTTAAATGTCCAAACAATCTACAGAAAAACAGGAAAAAATCAAACAAACAAAAACAAAACAAAACAACAAGCAGAAAGTAACAAATGATTGGCAAACTTAAAGCCTAATATAATGATAATTTACATTAACTATAAATGGCCTGAATACATCAATTAAAAGGTAGGGAATGGCAAAGCAAATTATAAACCTGGTTCAGCTATCTGATGTCTACAAGAAACTCATGGCTCAGCACCTGTAGCTCAGCGGCTAGAGCACTAGCCACATACACTGAAGCTGGCGCATTTGAATCCAGCTCAGACCTGCCAAACAACAATGACAACTGCAACCAAAAAATAGCCGGACGTAGTGGTGGGTGCCTGTAGTCCCAGCTACTTGGGAAGCTGATGGAAGACAATCACTTAAGCCCAAGAGTTAGAGGTTGCTGTAAGCTGTGACACCATGCCACTCTACCCAGGGCAACAGCTTGAGACTGTGCCTTGAAAAGAAAAAAAAAAAAAGAAAGAAAAGAAAAGAAACACATGTCACATATTGAGATATAGGGAGGTGAAAGAAAAAGTATAGCAAGAGACATAGAATGAATGCATTGATCAAAAGAAAGCAGGAGTGACTAATCAATATCAGATACTACAGACTTCAGAATAAGACTTCTTACTAGACAGAAAGAGTGAATCATATATAATGACAAAATGGCTAATCCACCAGGAAGATGTGGCTATTATAAATGTATATACACTACACAACATAGCTATGACATACATGAGGAAAAACTGATAGAATTGAAAGGAAAAACAGATAAATCTACAATTATGGTTAAGAAGTTTCATATCCTATCTCAATAATTGATTAAAAAAAACTAGAGTAAAAATCAGCAAGCAGATAGAAGAATTCAGTAATATTATCAAATAGCACAATCTAATTGATATTTATAGAAAACTCCATCCAGTGATGGCAGAATATATCTACTTTCAAGTATTCATCAAATACAGGGTATCCATAAAGTTTGTGTGCAATTTACTATGTTAAACTATTTTAAATTGCACATGAACTTTATATCCACCTTGTATATATCAAGATAGACCATCTTCTTGGCTATAAAATGAATATTTAATATTTTTAAATTGAAATCATTCAGGCTATGTTCTTAGAGCAAATTTTAATCAAATTAGAAAAAATTCATAACAGAAAGATTATACTAAACTCCATAAACACTAGGAAACTAAACAATGTACTCTGAATGATGCATAGCTAAAGGGAAATTTCCAAGAGAAATATTGTTTTGTTGTTGTTAATCAGAATCCAGGCAAGGTTTGAACTTGCCACCACTGGTGTGTGGGGCTGGTATGCTAACCACTAAGGTGAGGTGCATGGGGCTAGCTAGTGTGCTAACAATTGAATAATGGTAGCAAGCTCCAAGAGAAATATTTTTTAAAGTTACATTGAAGTGAATGAAAATGAAACATAACATATCAAACAAAATCTATTAAGCACAATAAAAGCAATGCCAAGGAAAGAAATTTAGTATTAAATATATAAACTATAAAAGATGAAGATCTTAAATGTACCATCTAAGCTTCCACTTCAAGAATCTGGCCCTAAAAAAATTAAATAAAAAGCAAAATAAACCCAAAGCAAACAGAAAGAAGGTAATAATCAAGATAACAGTAGAAGTAGGTAAACTTGAAAGTAGCAAAGAATAGAAAAAATTGATGAAACAAATAGCTGCATATTTTAAGAGAATTACTAAAAATAAATGTCAAAAACAAAGACAAAGTAGAGAAAACACAAATTACCAATGTCAAGAAGAAAGCAGAGGATATCATTAGAGTCTCTATAGACATCAAACAATTAGTGAGAAAACGACACAGACAACTCTACAAAAAGCAAAGTTAACAACTTAGATAAAATGGACCAAATCTCAAAAAAAAAAAGACCAGTAATCTCATTCAATATAGAATAAAATTATTTATTTAACTGGTTCTATAACTTTTAAGAAAATTAAATTCATAATTTACAACCCCTAAAAGAGAAATTTCTTGGCCTGCATAATTTCATAGAGAAATCTATCAAATATTTAAAGAATTGTCATAAATTCTACTCACACTTTTTAAAGAAAATATACAAGAAGAGAAGAGTTCCTTATGCATAAGATGAAATTGGATTACCCGGATGCAAAACCAATGAAAATACAGAATTTTTAGCTAAATGGTCCTTTTACCACTTATTTCATGAATGTAGTTGCAAAAACTCTTTGACACACATTAGCATATGGAATTCAGCAATATATTTTTAAAAGAACCCAAAGTGATTACATGGTGTTTTAGATGCAAGACTGGCTCAATATTGAAAATCAAACAACTAAATCCTCCATATTAACAGACTAAAGAAGAAAAATCAATCACATCCTACACAGTAAATAATTTGACAAAATTCAACAGTCTTTCATGATTAAATCTCCTAGAAACACAGTAGTATAGAGAAATGCCCTCAAAATGATAGAGAACATTGACAAAAAACAGCTAATATTTCTAATGGTGAAAGTCTGAATACATTTTCCCTAAAATTAGAAGCAAAGATATCTGCTTCAGTACACTTAGTGTTAGAAATTTTAGCCAGTGCAATAATACAAAAAGGAAGAAGAAGAAGGAGGAGGAGGAGGAAAAGAAGAAAGAGAAAGGAGGAAAGGTATCTGTCGCTATTTGAAAATGACATGATAGTCTACACAACTAAGAATATATGAAAATAATCTGAGAACTAATAAGTAAATTGTGAATTCAACTAAGCCTTAGAATATAAGTTGACCTATGAAGTTCTGATTTATGAAAAATCTATTTTATGTGTCTATACTAGTGAATAAACACATAAATATTACCATACAATACAATTTACAATCATTAGAAAGAAAATGACATAGTTATAAATTCAACAGAACAAAGATGCTGAAACAATACAATATTGATAAATTTTAAAATGCTTCAATAAAAGGAGAATTACACTTAGTATATGAATTTGACAACTTTACATAATGAAGATGTAAACTCCTAAAATTTATAGAAATTGCTACCAAAATGCCAGTCAGAAGTTTTTGTTGGTATGAATAAGTTTATTATAAAATTTGTATGAAAAAAACCAAGAAACAAGGATAGTTAAAACAATTTTGAAAATAAAAATAAAATGGGAGATATCCATTTTCCTGATTTTAAGATTTATGCTATACCTGATTACAAGATATATAGCTACATGGAAAAGAATAGAGAGCGTAGCATTAGACTGCAAATAAAATGCTCAACTGATTTGTGACAAGGTTGTAAAAGTAATGCAACAAAGGAATGGGAGCCTTTTCTAAAAATGGACATCCATAGGTTGAGAAAAAGTGAAACTAACTTAGTCTCACACGTAATGCAAAGAAGTTAGCTAAAAATGAGTCATGGACATAGTGTAAAACAAAAAACTTCATGAAGGACATAATAACTTTCTCTTATTTTATTGTTATTAGACAAATAATAATATTCTGTATCTATATTAATGAAACAGTTAAAGGAAGGTAATGAACATATCCATCACCTCACCGACTTAGTTTTAGAACATTTAAAATTCACTCTTTAGAAACTTCAAAATATATATTTTTAATTGTGGTTTAATTCCTAGATTATGGGGTTTTGGTGAAGTTATCCAAAAATAATAAAGAATAATTCAATTA
This sequence comes from Arctocebus calabarensis, assembly GCA_963573935.1. Lineage (NCBI taxonomy): Eukaryota > Metazoa > Chordata > Mammalia > Primates > Lorisidae > Arctocebus > Arctocebus calabarensis. The sequence goes on from CAUYON010055695.1 coordinate 21,658, forward strand.
ACAAATATTACATATGAAGGGCTAAATAGAGTAATTAGTAAGTTTGATTATACATATGAAACATTGATTTGAAATTTATTTAGAATTTGGGAATTAGTGTATAGACAATTCAAAATTCTATCTTGGATTCTACATAACAATTAATAGTTCAACCCAGAGGGTGGTTTCTGCTCAGGGATGGAAACACGCTGAACAATATTTTTGTTACTATTTTTCAAAAATGAGCATAGCCAGTAGATTAAAAATAGAACAAAACTCATTTTTCTATTCTTCTTAGCAATGGTTCTCAAGAATGGAAGACAAGGAATTCCATGTACTCAGCCCTACTAAGAAACTAATTTACAGCTTTCATAGGAAAGCTATAACCCAATCACAGCACAAGAATATGGGGGAAGGGGCAAGGGAAGGGAGGGGAGAAGTAAAGATGGGGTGGTGGTGGGTAAATGTTGGGGCCACACCTATGGTGCATCTTAGAAGGGTACAGGCAAGCCTTACTAAATGCAGAATACAAATATCTTCATATAATAACTAAGAAAATGCCATGAAGTCTATGTTAATCAGTTTGAAGAAAATAGTTCAGATTGTATATGAAACCAGCACATTGTACCCCTTGATTGCACTAATGTACACAGCTATGATTTAATAATAAATACAATTAAAAAAATGAAAAGAAAAGAATCACATTTACAATAGCTACAATCCCTTCCCCACCCCAGGAATTGATTTAATGAAGGAATGGAAACACCTCCACAAGAAAACCATAAAATACTAATGAAAGAAATTCAAGAGAAGTTAAACAGCAAATAATCCCGTGTTCATGGATAGGAGTAGTTATCATTGTTAAATACCACCCAAAGCGTCCTATCCTACAGACTCAATGTAATACTAAATCAAAATACTAATGAAATTCTTCACAGAAACATAAAAATCAATTTCAAAATTTATATAGAAACACACAAAAATACAAATTGCCAAAGCAATCCTGAGCAAAGACAGCAAAGCTGCAGGTCCCATACAACCTGACTTCAACATATATTGCAAAGCTATATTAATGAAAGCAGCATATTTTTATAAAATAGATGAAGAGACCAATGAAACAGGATAGAGATTCCAGATATGAATAAACACATGACTGATTTTTGGTAAAGGTGCCAAAACACAAAAATGCCAATATACATTGGGGGAAGAAACAGTCTCTTTAATAAATGATGTGGGGAAAACTGATATCCACATGTAGAATAATAATAATAAAAAAAAGTATATCTCATCATAAACAAAAAAATCAATTCAAAATTGAAGATTTAGAAACCAAAACTAAATCTGTAAAACTACTAGAAGAAATCATAAGGGAAACTCTTTAGGCTATTAATCAAGGCAAAAGTTTATGAAGTTTATTTAAAACTTCAAAAGCAGGCTCAGCACCTGTGGCTCAATGGGCTAAGGTGCCAGCCACGTACACCTGAGCTGCCGGGTTCGAATCCAGGCCGGCCCGCCAAACAATGACGGCTGCAACCTAAAAAAAAAAAAACTTCAAAAGCAATACAAATAAAAATAGATAAATAGTACTATGTTAAACTAAAATGCTTCTGCACAGCAAAGGAAACAATCAAAGAGACGACCTATAGAATGGAAGAAAATAGTCACAAACTATTCATCCACCAAAGGACTAATATCCAAAATATAAGAAGAACTCAAACACTTTCACAGAGAAATTCCTAATAATTTCATTTAACATCTTTGCATGCCACATAAGCTAAGGAACTTCATTAAAGAAGAAGACATCACTGAAATGAAAATAAATGGAATTTGTCAGAGCTAGTTTGATCAACAGGTTTGTGTTGTGACATATGTCAAATGTATTTTGGCAATTTATTTTGGCAGACTGAGGAGCAATGAGATAATTCTGTTATTTAAAATAGTCACAATGATGTTAATAAAACTCTGTAAATGATTAAAAAAAAATAATAAAAATGGTCCAAAAATCTTAATAGTCATTTCCCCCAAAGAATACATACACATGGCCAACATATATATGAGAAATGTTCAACATCCCTAATCAGAAAAAAGCAAATAAAAACCACAATGAGATATAATCTAACCTCAGTTAAAATGACAATTATGAAAAAGACAAAAAATAACTAGTAGGAATATGGAAAAAAGGGAACTCTTACACATTGTTAGTGGGAATGTAACTTAATACAGCCAAATGGAAAATAATATGGAGGTTCTGAAAAACTAAAAATGAAATTACCATATGGTCCAGAAATACCACTACTGGGTTACTTATCCAAAGGAAAGAAAATTTGTATATCAAAGAGATACACACACTCCCATGTTTGTTGTAGCCTTATTAACAAATAGCCAAGGGCGGCTCCTGTGGCTCAGCGAGTAGGGCGCCGGCCCCATATACCGAAGGTGGCGGGTTCAAGCCCGGCCTCGGCCGAACTGCAAAAACAAAAAAAATAGCTGGGCGCTGTGGCGGGCGCCTGTAGTCCCAGCTACTAGGGAGTCTGAGGCAAGAGAATCGCTTAAGCCCAAGAGCTGGAGGTTGCTGTGAGCAGTGTGACGTCACGGCACTCTACCCAGGGCAATAAAGTGAGACTCTGTCTCTACAAAAAAAAAAAAAAATAAAATAAAATAAAATAAATAAATAAATAAATAAATAAATAAATAAATAAATAAAACAAATAGCCAAGATATGGAATCAATCTAAGTTTTCATCAACAGATGAAAGATAAAGATAATGTAGCATGTATGCACAGTACTGAATGAAATACTATTCAGCTATAAAGAAGAATGAAATCCTGTCACTTGCAGCAACATGGATAGAAGTGAAAAAAGCCCAGCACATACAGACAAAGTTTCTCATGTTTGCACCCAGGTATGAGAGCTAAAAAAGTTGCTCTTATGGAAATAGAGAGTAGAATGATAGTTAACAGAGGCTGGGAAAGGTTGGGGGGAAAAAGAAGAAAGGTAGGTTAATGGGTACAAGCATACAGTTAGATAGAAGGAATAACATCTATTTTTCAAAAGCACAATAGAATCACTATAGTTAATAATAATTTATTGTATATTTCAAAAATAGCTAGAAGAGAAATTTTAAATGTTCCAACAAAAAACTGATAAATATTTGAGCTAATAGATACCCTAAATATCCCATTTTCTTCATTATACATTGTACCACATGCACCTCATAAATATGTATAATCATTATGTATCAGAGAAAATATGCTTTAAAAAATCAATAACTAAATCTAGTAACAAAAATGTGTACATATTTTGAGAAAGGAAAAACTATATTAAATTTGTGAAACTCAAGTAACATCTGACTTTTGCAATTACAAGAGGTACTCCAACATGACTTTTATTCATCTCTTGTTATAGTACATATTATTACAATTTTAGTATAGCTTTTTCCTTTCTTAAAATGTGTATACATTTTGGGGGCACTCTCTGTATGTCTAATTTTAAAATCTTTGCAAATTTAAGAAAATAAATTAGAACATAGGTCATATTAAAAAGTTAGGCAGGCCACATGTGGCCTACCAATCATAGCTGATTTACTCATACTTGTTTTAAACCTCTGTGGAGGTTTTACATTCCATTCTTTTGCAGTCCAATCATTTAGTACAATAAAAGGCCAAGGTTTTTTACAAAGCTTAACTATGTAGGTGTACCTTGCTTTCAGAAATAAGTAGCCCTGTAATTCATTTTTTTGAGAAGTCATAGCTCACATATTTTCAAAAGAAAAAAGAAAAGAAACCTTAGAGGAAGATGGTGGATCAAAAAAGTATGACCCCTGGTTCTACTTGTTAGCAAGTAGATCTGAATTGTTGTCTTTGACCACTGTCAAAGGCACATTCTCCTGTAGTCCTCCTACCTCTTGAATGATGAGTCAAGAATGGCCAGAAGTTCTATCAGAAGTTGACATGAATGAACAGAGGTGTGGCTCAAATATTTTTAATGTAAATTGCTTAAGGCTGAACGGATTCATGCACTGAAACACAGTAAAAATCTGACAATTAGTTTCTCTTTTGGAGAAAAGCCAGAGTCAGATGTTTCATCTAGAAATGCCAGTCAGTTTTTCTTGGTTGGCAATTCACAAGGGGAAAAAAAATGTTATAAAGGATATATCTGTTGTGGTAGATATTTAAAATAATAGTCAATGCACTTTGGGGTTGAATTTGGTTCAGGATGAATAAATTCTAATGAAAAACATAGTTTGATGTTTTGGAATGAACAAAACTTTTTTTTATAAGCATTGATCTCATGTCATCATTGTAATAATTTTGTGATCTTAGTATCATCATTCTGATTTACAAATGAAGAACCTGAGATCAGAAAGAGTAGGTAGCTTTTCTAAGTTTACTTACTTAAGAGAGGCAGAACACAGCTCTGACCTCAAGTCTTCAAACTTCAAAACTTCATGTCTTGCTACCTTGGGACCCTACTGGTAAGATTGTCCCTAAGAAACTGCTGCCTGACCATGTGAGCATTGTGGAATCCAAACATGAGATGCTGCCTACTAACGGCCTACTACCCCTATCTCAGAACAGAAGGGTGGAAAACCAGAGCCTCCTGCCATGCCCCAGCCAGTCCCCATAGCATAACAGGGGCTCTTTGGCAGATGATTCTGAAGTCTGGATGTTGCTTTGTAAAGACCTTTAATAAAGTCTTGTACAAGGACAAAACCCAAAACAAAACAAACAACAAAAAAAAACTTCATGTTTTTCCACTGATACCTGAAGCCTCTGGAGTGGTGGCATTCAACGTGGTGGCATTGGTAATGACACATTACTATTGAAGCTGTAGAATCACTCTATATTTATACATTATTTTAGCTCTGTATGTGCTTGTGGAAGGAAGTTAATAGATTGTTTTCAGATATATTATCAGTGCAAGAGCAATTATGATTTTGCACAACTTTTCTAACTTTTGTTTTGTGATTCCAGTGTATCTATTAGCATACGTCAGAGACTACAGGACTTCTCCAAGAACCTTTCATGACAGTTGTAGTCTATAAATACAACATTGACCTAGAAGCCCCAGTGCTACTGTGACTAACAGGTCCAAAAGTTCTTGATTAAAATTGTGCTGTTTCATCTAACCTAATCTCATTGCTACCACCTTCCATCATTTAGATCCACAGAGTGACCTGGACAGCAGCCTTGGCTAAAAGACTCACCCAGGCATTCCTCATGCCATTGCCATTTTGTTTTTTCCTTAGAGGTATTGATCTTTGTGTAACTTTAATATTTTTTTTCAAGTTTATATTTTCTCTTTCTCTCCACTAGAATATAATCTCTTTGAAAGCAATTCTCTTATCTATATTATTCATTATCATATTCTCAGAGACTAGATCCTGTCTGGCATAAAAACAGAGTTTCAGTAAACACCTGTTAAGTGAACAGATGAGATGAAATTTACATAAATATTTTCAATTTACATCCCCCAAGTCCCTGCACTGAAAGAGAGCCCCACTCATGATGACTCTTCTCAAATGTTTCTGGAATGCTCCAAGGGTCCTTATAAATCTTGGGAATCTATCCTTATAATCTTTGCTGCCTGACATGGGATTAAAATACCAGGTGTTCACCTCAAAGTTAAATTTCATCTCTGATTCTGTTTTGTTGGCTTTGAGTGAGAAATTCACTTCTAGCACCATCTTGAATCTCTTGTCTGTGCTAGTTCAGTGGTAGCTTTTATAGTGAAAGTGGACATTTTCTTTTGTTTTTTTTTTTGTTTTTCTGTGTGATGATCACTTTGCAAGGGGTGTCCCATAGCAAAGTTGCCAGGCTTCTAAAGTGTTACTGAGCTTCCATTTCATGTAAAAGCTGCCAGAGTGATTGGATCAAGATGAATTTCAGTATGTAGAATCATCCATGATCCATAGGCTTTTTTGCTCAGGTTCATGAAGCTTACTTGGGTAATTTACTTGGTCATGTTGAAAAATAATTAGTCCCCACACCTATGTGAACACACTTAATACTATGAATGGCCTAAATATTACTATAACATATGGATATATGCATTTCTGGTGGTGCACTTCATGGCTTCTTCACTCAGCTGAATCCCTCTGCTGGATACTTGTCTGTTAACCCTTCACACAATGTAGAAGGGTTATGCTGCAGCCTTTTCTCTTTCATTGTATACTGTTAGCCCTTTTGAGAAAAGGGACTAAATCTTATTTTTTATTCTGTCTTCCTAGTGCCTGCATATATAGAAACTAGGTTATCAAATACTGAGTGGCATTTGATGATTTCGGCATTTGCATATTATGGTTAAGAAGCTCTAGCTAGATAAAAACCTAACCTGCATCAGCTATATTCACACCCATCACTGGGATGCTGATGTAACCTGCATCAGCTATATTCACATCCATCACTGAAAGACATTCCACACATGAAATACTTAGGAGATATATTAAGCTAATCAATTTAATCATGAGCCAAATTAGAAAGAACAAGAATATAGCTGAAAATGTATTGCTTATTAGCCCTAAGAAAGGCTACCAACATGACTGAACACATTGACTCTCCTTTGCCTCTACAGGCCCAGTTTCTTATTATTCTTGATGGAATTTAATACTCTATTTCTCCTATCTCATACCACTACCAACCCCTACGCCCTGCTGCATCATCCTTGAAATATGCCTGTCTGGATTTACAGAATTGCTCAGGATTCTAAGGACTCTGTCCATCTTATTTTTCTTTCTCATGCACAATTTCTGTTCTCCATGCTAGCTGTGCTGGCATAGACTCACAGTCAGCCTTATGAGTGCTGAGTTGCTTTTCATGACAATGTGTCATGTTCATTTTTATGTCAGATAGTACTCTATTCCATAAATAAACAATGATTTATTTATTTAATATATTCTATCCATTCTATACCACAATGGATTTATTCATGGTCTGCTATGAGCAGTCTTATGTGTGTATGTCAGTTAAATATATGCTATGCTTTCATTGTACTGGGTATAACTAGGGGTATAGTATCATGTTTTAAAATTGTTAAGAATAGACTTACAGACTTGAAGAAAATAGCTTTACCTGCAAAGTGGTGCAAAGGACTCAGATTTCAGAATACTCAAAAACAAAAAACAAGACAAAATAAATCAGCAGGTTCTTTGAAAAGCTCAGCAAGATTTCCAAGGTTGCATAAGTTGACTTATCTATTCATGATGGAAGAAGAGCAAGTTTTTAATATGATTAATATGTCCACAAAGGTCATGACCTATCTTCAGATACCATTATCACAAAATCATAAAAGCAATAAATTTGTTTTTGCAGGGCAGGCAAGACTTATAAGAAATGTTGAAACTTTCATTTATTTTGACTCTCTGAACTACAGAGATATATCTGTCATTCTTGCTCTATTTCTAGGTGTAAGGTATTTTGTTTTCTCTGTGTAGTGTGATACATATGCTTATTCATTATGGTAGTAGAACAGAAGGTAAATATGCTTTTACAATCTACAGGCATACCTCAGAGTTAATGCTTATTTGGTTCTAGACCACTGCAATAAAGAGAATATCACAATAAAGCAAATACACAAATTTTTTGGTTTCCCGGTGCTTATAAAATTTATGTTTATACTATTCTACAGTCTATTAAGTGTGCATTAGCATTATATTTAAAAATGCACATACCTCAATTTTAAAATATTTTATAGCCAAAAGATGCTAATGATTGTCTGAGCCCTCAACAAGTCATAATCTTTTTGCTGGTGGTCTTGCCTCCACGGTGATTGTACTGACTGAGAAGAGTGGTGGTCCCTAAAAGTTGGGGTGGCTGTGGCAATTTCTTAAAATAAGACAACAACCAAGCTCACCACTCTCCCTTTCAAGAAAAATTTCTCAGCAGCAGGAGATGCCATTTGACTCACAACAGAACTTTTTTCAAAAATGAAGTCAATCCTCTCAGACCCTGTTGCTGCTTTATCAATTAAGTTTATGTAATACTCTAAAAATCCTTTGCTGTCACTTTCAACAAAGTTCACAGGGCGGCACCTGTGGTTCAATGGGTAGGGTGCCAACTCCATATACTGAGGGCGGTGGATTTGAACCCAGGTCTGGTCAAACTGCAACAAAACATAGCTGGGCTTTGTGGCAGGTGACTGTAGATCCAGCAACTTGGGAGAATAGTATCTTCATCAGGAGTAGATTCCATTTCAATAAACCACTTTATTTGCTCACTCAGAAAAAGAAACTCCTCATTTCATTCAAGTTTTATTGTGAGTTTATAGTAATTTAGTCATATCTTCAAGGTCCACTTCTAGTTCTAGTTCTCTTGCTATTTCCACATCTGTAGTGACTTCCTCCGATAAATGTCGAACTTCTCAAAGTCTTTAGTTAGAATTCAAAACTTCCTCCAAACTTCCATGAATATTGATATTTTGACCTCCTCCCATGAATCATGAATGTTCTTAATGAAATCTAGAATGGTGAATCCTTTCCAGGAAGTTGTCAATTTACTTTTCCCAAATCCATCATAGGAATCACTGTATTTGGCAATTTACAAATTTATTTCCTAAAGACAAATGACTGCGATACATGGGCTGCAGAATGAATGTTGTGTTAAGAGGCATGGAAACAATATTAGTCTCCTTGTATATTTCCATCAGAACTCCTAGGTGACTGGGTTCATTGACAATGAACAGTAATATTTTGAAAAGAATCTCTTTCTGAGTAGTAGCTTTCAACAGTGGGCCTAAAATGTTTAGTAAACCATACTATAAAAAGATGTGCCATCATCTAGGCTTTTTGTCTCATTTTTAGAACATAGGCTGAGAAAAAAAAAAGAACATAGGCTGAGTAAGTTTCATCTCATTCTTAAGAGCCCTGAGATTTTCGGGATGGTAAATAAGCATTGGCTTCAGTTTCAAGTCCTCAACTACATTAGCCCCTAACAAGAGAGTCATCCCTTTAAAGCTAGTTACTGACTATTGACTTTTCCTCTCTAGCAAATGACATCTTCCAATAGAGGGATGTTTCAACTACATTAGAAAATCTATTGTTTAGTGTGCCATGTTCTTCAATTATCTAGCTAGATCTTCTGGATAGCTTGCTACTGGTTCTACATCAACACTGGCTGCTTCACCTTGCACTTTAAAAAAATGTACTTTCTTTTGTGAAAGCTCATGAGCCAACCCCTTCTAGCTTCTAGTTTTTCTGCTGCAGGTTCCTCACTTCTCTCAGCCTTCAAGAATTTAAGAGAGTAAGGGCCTTGCTTAGGAGTTAGGCTTTGGCTTTACAGAATGTTGTGGCTGGCTTGATCTTTTATCCAAAATTAGACTGCGCTGCTTTCTTATCCTTTGTGTGTTCACTAAAATAGCACTTTTAATTTCCTTCAAGAACTTTTCACACATTATGAACATAACACATATCAGCCTATCATATGTGCCTTAAAAATATGCACAGTGATATATCAATAAAAAAAATGTTTTTAAAAAAAGATTGCATTCACAACTTAGTTAACTGGTACAAGAGACCTAGCTTTCACCCTATCCTGGCTTTTAACACGCCTCCCTTGCCTAAGCATTACCATTTCTGGTTTTGGAGTTAACTCCTTTCTCTGGAACAATTAGAGGCTATCGCAGAGTGATTAATTGGCCTAATTTCAATGTGCTTCAAGGAAGAGGGAGTCCAGAGAAGAGGGAGAAAGATGAGGGAACAGATGGTCAGTGGAGCAGTCAGAACACACACAACATTTATCAGTTAAGTTCATTGTTTAATGAGGGCATGGTTTGGGGTGCCCCAAAATAATCACAATAAAAACAGTAAAGATCACTCATCAGAGATCACCGTAAGAAATACAACAATGATGATATTATATCAATATTGCACGAATTACCCAAATGGAACACAGAGACATGAAATAAGCACATGCTATGGGAAAAATAGCTTAGCTGATACTGCCAAATAGTTTTTCAGGGTGGTTGTATCAATTTATATTTGCACCAGAAGAGTGGAAGTTTGTTTCAGTTGTTGCACATTCTTGCTAAACCTGATAATGCCTGTATTTCAAGTTCAGCCATTCTGGCATGCAGCAGTGTCCCATTGTAGTTTATGTTTGAATTTCTGTTTTTTCTATGGACATTTGGATACCTTTTGTTTAATACCATTAAATTGTATTCATTTTTCCATTGGTTTGTTTGTTCTTAGTTGATATTTTGCAGGAGTATTTCATATTCTAAGTATAATTTTTTTATCTGGTATATGTGGTGCAATTAATTTCTCCCACTCTGTGAGTTGCTTTTTCCCTCTCTCCTATAATGGTGTTTTTTGATGAACAGAAGTTCTTAATTTTAATGTAATACAATTTATCCTTTTTTCTTTTATGTTTGGTGTCTTGTTCATGCAATCTTTGCCTATTCCAAGGTCATGACATATGCTCCTAAGTTTTCTCCTAAAAGCTTTATTATCTTTTTTACCTTTCACATTTAGATCTACAATCTAACTAGAACTGAATTTTGTAAATCTTGTGAAATAAAAGGTTCAATATTTATTTGTTTTCAAATGAACAGCCAATTGACCCAGCACCATTTGTTGAAAAAATAATTGTCGTCCTTTCCCCACTGCACTGCAGTGTCAGCTTTGTCAAACGTCAGGTGTCATTATGTGTTTGGGTCTGTTTCTGAATTCTAATTTGTTCCATTGGTTACTGTCTATTCCCTCACCAATACCCATCTATTAGTTATTTCTAAATGTGGTAGGTTAGGTTCTAAAGTTATGTTCTTCTTCAAAATTTCATTGGCTATTCTTAACCAACATTGAATACATTTTAGAATCTTCTTTTTCAAATTATACATACACATACATGCATGTGTGCGCACATACACACACACACACTCCTGGGATAATAGTTAAGATTGCATTGAAACTATAGATCCGGCTTGGCACCTGTGGCTCAACGGACTAAGGCGCCAGACACTTACACCTAAGCTGGCAGGTTCAACTGCAGCCCAGGCCCGCCAAACAACAATGACGGCTGCAACCAAAAAAAAAAAAAAAAAAAAAAATGGCTGGGCATTGTGGCACACGCCTATAGTCTCACCTACTTGGGAGGCAGAGGCAAGAGACTCGCTTAAGCCCAGGAATTGGAGGTTGCTGTGAGCTGTGATGCTGTAGCACTCTATCCAGGGTGACAGCTTGAGGCTCTGTCTCAAAAAAAAAAAAAAGAAAGAAAGAAAGAAACTATAGATCCAACGAGAATTGACCTCTTTACACTATTCAGTTTTCCAATTTATCCACATGGCTTATACTTCCACTTGTTTAGGTATTTCCTTTTTTTTTAATGTTTAATATTTTATTTTATTATTATCATTTCTTTTTTGCAGTTTTTGAACAGGGCTGGGTTTGAACCCACCACCTCCGGCATATAGGGCTGGGGCCTTACTCCTTTGAGCCACAGGCACCGCCCTGTTTAGGTATTTCTTAATTTATCACAATAATGTTTTTAGTGTAGAACTCTTAACTATCCTTGGTTTGACTCACTACCAAATACATGATGTATTTTACTGTTTTTTAGATATCATTTTTAGTATCTCATCTTCTATGTTTTAATGGTTTATTTATAGAAATATAATTGATTTTTATATATTAGCCTTCTGACAGTGGCCTTGCTAAATTCCTTCTTTGATTCCAGTAGGTTGTTGTATATAGTTTCTTGTGGATTTTATACAGATAATAACTCCAACTTTGGTTAATAAGAGATTTATCTCTTCAATTCTCTGGACAGGACAATTAAAGATAACCACCAATTTAAAATGGAATCTAATTATCCTCTTCTTGCCTTTTTCCCCTTGATCTGAGTGGCTTTTCTGACTTGATTGACTAACAGAACATGACAAAGGAGAAGCCCAGCCAGTTTTGTGGATAGACATTACAAGGACTGACATCTTTCATCTTGCCCTCTTGGGTCCCTAAACCACCATGGAACAAATAATGTATTTATACTCTTTCTTTTACTAATTCTACTTTTGTATGAAACTCACATAAAAAAATAAAAATAGAACATGTGGACAAAACATTATGCACAAAATTGTTATTGACTACAGTATAAAATATGTAACCTAAATGACCAATAATAGAGAAATGGTTATAAAATTCAAATAAAATAATATAAAACTTCCTTCATTTTGTGGGCAAATTCAAGTTATGTGGTGAAGCCAGGTAAACACACATGGATCAATAGTCCCAGCTGAGCTCAGCTTTTCAGCCATCCTTGCTAAGGCGCCAGGCTTGTGAATGGGGCCATTTTGGGTCCACCAGCACTGTCTCCCTTCTAGCTGAATACTGTTAAGTGTCTTTGGTTAATTCCATGTAGAATAAAAGAATCATCCAGCCAACCTCAGACTAAATTTCTAACCCACAAAAATTGCGACATGTACTAAAAATGATATCAAGTCATTAAGTTTGACTGTAATTTTTAATCAAGTAATAGATTTAATTTAATACAACATTGATTAGAAGTGATGGCAGTAGCCAGACTTTTGTTTTTCCTGAAAATTCAGGGAAAAATTAACTATTTTCTGATTAATTCTGATGCTACTTTTGGCTTTTTTTTCTTTTTTATAGATAGTAATGCATTTTAGATCAAGAAACTTTCCTCATATTCTTAGTTTGCTAAGAGTTTTCATCATGAATAGGTTTTTAATTTTTTTAGTTGAGACAATAATATGATTTTCATCATTTGTTACATTAACAAGATGAATTACATTGATATTTGAATGTAATGTTAAATCAACCTTGCATTCTGGAAATAAACAAAAATTGATTGTTATGTATTTATCTTTTAAGAATTTACAGTAGTCTTTTTTTCTAAAATTAGTTTAAGATACTTGTGTATATGTTTACTAGCAAGATTGGCCTTTAATTTTTGTTTTCCAAAGTGCCTTAGTCTAGGCTTGGTATCCAATTAATGTTATCCTCATAGTAGTTCAGGAATGTTACTACTTTTTGCAATATCTGGAAAATTTTGTGTAGTATTTATATTATTGAGTATTGCTTGATTGTTTAAAAACTTTCTAGAAAAACATCTGGACCTCAGCTTCCTTTTGGTTAGTATCTTCATGTATACCCTTTCCTATCCTTTTAACTTTAGTGTCTTTATATTTAAACTGAGTCTTTTATACAAAAGCATATTGTGGAGTTATGTTTTTTTAACTAAACTGATAATTTTGACATATGTCTATATATCTTAATTGAAATTATTATTCATGTATGTGTATGTGATGGAATTTTGAAACTTGTTTACTTTTGCTTGAACAGAATTTCAGGATAGTATATGTAAATACACACAATTTTCTGTTATGACTGTAGTTACATAGGGATAATAATGTCACCAACTTCATAGGGGTTTTGTAAAATATAAATTATCACTTAAATTTTAAAAACTTATATAAAGGAAAGTTAATGCTTAATATATTAATAATTATTATTTTATTATAGAAATTTATTTTTCCCAAATCTTTGTTATTTTAAATAGTCAGCCATGAACACTTAGTTTTATGTGTTCATACTACTATAATTCTGAAAAATTCTAAAGTTCTGTGGTAGAATTGCATATTTACCATTTTCATAAATGATGACATATTTTCATCTTTTTCTTACAAAATTCTAAAACTCACCTCTTTCATGAGTTATTCCTAGAAAATATTTATTTGACTCTTATTGTGGTAACAACCTCAGAAATTTCTTGGGACTTATATACATTCATGATTAGTTTATGTTTGGTTGTTTATTTGTTTTGTTTATTGAGACAGAGTCTCACTTCTTCACCTTCAGTAAAGTGCCAGGCATCATAGCTCACAGCAACCTCAAACTCTTGGGCTCAAGTGATTCTGTTACCTCAGCCTCCAGAGTGGCTGGGACTACAGGTGCTGGCCACAACGCCCAGCTAATTTTAGAGACAGGGTCTGGCTCTTGCTTAGGTTGGTCTCAAACTCCTGAGCTAAAGCCATTCACCCACCTTGGCCGCCCAGAGTGCTGGGATTACAGGGGTGAGTCACCACTCCTGGCCTTGCTCTGTCATTCTTACTAACTATAGCTGCTATTTGTGGAGTACTTATATGTGTCAGGCACCATAGAAAAGTTAAATTATTTGCTTAATATCATATAATACGTATAAATGACCAAGATTACAAGTCTGGTTTGGTTTGAATCCAAAATCTGTGCTCTTGAACATTATGCTGTTATTCTTGGAGCAAATCTGTCTTCTCATTTAGTTTTACAGCAAACAAAAATTAAAAGTTAAGTGATCTGCTCAAGCTACACAAGAGATGGCCCCTGTGTTTATAATCTAAGATTTAACTGTAAACTTCTTGTCAGGAAGGTCCAGGCCTCTGACTTTCTTTCTACTTCCTAAGCCGCAAAAATGGTGAAAAAGCAATAAATGCTGACTCTCTAACCCAAGGATGAATTTACCTGACCACCTTACTTTGGAAGGCTTTGTCTCTAGACAGTTTGAATGCTGTCCTTTAGTGAACCTTAACATTTCTTGCATCTTTTACTTTATTAACAAAATGAAGGAGCTTATACTGCTGTTGGTAAATTACATAGAGTGAAAATATGCTACATATCACCTATGAATAAATCATTTTGCAAATAGGAAGGAACATCACATAATCCCACTGATAGCTGCTGCTTCCTTATATCAGTAATGGTTTGCCTTCCCTTAATTGTGACCTATGCTCTTTTGATAATCAGTTCTTCATGTTCACCCTGGCTGAGAGAGTGAAATAAATCTGAAACCTTTGCCTTAAGAATCTTATTATGGCCCGTGGCTCAAAAGTTAGAGCACTGGTTCCATGCCCTAGGGTTGGCGGGTTTGAACCTGGCCTGGGCCTGCTAAAGAAAGAAAAAAATAAATCTTATTCTTATTGGTTTTCAATAACCTATTTAATCAGATGTCTAAAGTAATTTATAACAACAAAAATCTTCTTCTATTTCTTTTTCAGAAACAATGGGGTTTTGTCTTTCTTATGATATAAACCTACCCACTATCGCCATATGCTATACAACATTTTGAGTATTAATATTTGCCTCTAAATAGTTTTTTAAAATCAGATCAGAGGCATTATGCATCTCAAGTAGAGCTGAAAAGTAAAATTTATTGGCCTTATATAGACTTGACTGTTGCTTTATAAATTATTGCAATCTAGAAGGATAATGAAAGCAGTATCAAGTCCCACCCATTCTTTTGCCATTTAGAGGAGCAATTTCTTGTTCAGAATGCTATTTTTTTAAAAAACATAGTCTCACTCTGTTGCCCCAGGCTAGAGTGCTGTGGTGTCAGCCTAGCTCACAGCAACCCTAAACGCCTGGGTTCAAGTGTTCCTCCCACCTCAGCCTCCCGAGTAGCAGGACTATAGGCACCAGCCACAATGACTAGCTAATTTTTCTATTTTCAGTGGAAACAGGGCCTCACTCTTGCTATGATATTATTTTTAATCATTGTGTCAATCAAATGAGGTAATTATTGATTTGGTATCTTAAACATTTCATTATTCTGAAATACATTTTTAATTACAGAACATCCACAAAACTTGCCAAATTTTCTCTTAAGGAGAAATAACATGAAATTTCAATAGAAGTGTTGATTGACATGAGTGTGCTTCTCTATAGGTTTCTATCAAAAGCCAGGAATCATTCTCTTTCTTCCAACACAATTTTTATAAGTAGAAGTATTTGCTCATCATAAAGAATTAATCCATCACTGATTTAAGGGAAGTGGAGTGTTTACATTTACATTAAAGAGTCAAGCTTTATTATTTTGGAATAATGATTCAATTTAAATTCCTTTGATTCAAGTATGGCAATCATAATTGATGAAGTGAAAAAACACTGAAATGGAAGCAAAAATAGACATGAAAACTCCCTTCTTAGCATCAACCTGGTGTCAGCTTGGGGTAAGTTAGCCTCTTCAGCACATGCATCCTTGCTTATAAAATGAGGGGTTTGAAGTACAATAATCTTTCCAACTATTAAGAGTCTATATAATTATTAAGTACAAAGAAGTAAGGTTGGCATGGTGGTTCATTCTTGTAACCCTAGCACTTTGGTAGCCTAAGAAAGGAGTATCTCTTGAGGTCCGGAGTTTGAGACCAGCCTGAGCAACATAGCGAGACCCCCCCAATCCCTGAAAAAAATAGGAAAATTAGCCAGAGTGGTGGCATGTACCTGTAGTCTCACCTACTTGCGAGCTTGAGGCTGGAGGATCACTTGAGCTCAGAAGTTTGAGACTGCAGCTATGATGACACCATTGCACTCTAGGCTATGCAACAGAGTGAGACTCTGGCTCAAAAAAAAAAAAAAAACCCACCTAATTTCTATTAGAAGTCTTGGAATTTAGATTTCTATTTTTAAGCATTTGATTATTTCATAACATCAGAGAATAAATCATTTCATAACTGATTTCCCACTATTAGAATCCTTTGCCAGATTAAGAAGTATGGCACAGTTTACTAACACTATAGCAATTCTACTATGATGCTTCTTATAATTCTTCTGCCTTAGAGTAATAAGTTATTTCTTCCAATTAAACCTCAATAATGAACATACAGTCAAAAAATCATGGGCGGCGTCTGTAGCTCATCGAGTAGGGCGCCGGCCCCATATACTTGTAGTTCCAGCTATTCGGGAGGCTGAGGCAAGAGAATTACCTAAGCCCAGGAACTAGAGGTTGCTGTGAGCTGTGTGACATCATGGCACTCTACCGAGGGCAACAAAGTGAGACTCTGTCTCTACAAAAAAAAAAAAAAACACTCATTACAATTTTACTTAAGAAATAAATGTTTAGGTGCTTATTGAATAAAGTAAATTTGTGAAGTTGATTTGACCTAAAATTTATAGTCAAGTATGAATCTGTATCTATTATCTACCTACATATCTATCATAGCAGAGTGCATGTTTATTCAAGTTTTACTGTGTTGTATTTCAATGAAAATTAAGGAAGGTTCTTGGCATTTAATTTACCCATCACCATAGGTAAACTTGACTCCACTGTGACTTTCTAGGTCCGCCTTTCTATTAAGGCAGTGGAAAGATAGGGGTCTTCAGGGAATCCAGGAAAATCAGCTTTCCAATGCCACACACAGTTCATGAACTCAGAACCTCAAGTTTCTTGGGTCATAATTCTTGTCCCAAGACCCCCTTCTTAGAATCATCAAGAGGGTGAATGAGCTAAGAGAATGCATTTTCTAAGCTGTAATGTGTTAAGTAAATGTGAGTTAATACAATGCTAATTATGAATTCTTTACTCAAGCTATTCATTAATTCACAAACACTCAACAAATATTTTTGAGCCCTTTATATGTGGTAGGCACTGTTCTAAGCATTGGAAATCATCAGTCATAAAAGCAGATGAGACTTTCTTGGAGCAGTATGGGGAAAAAACATCAGAAAGGTAAATAAACAATTTCAGATCATCCTTTTCTGTTACTAAAACTATGAAACAAGGTGCTGTGACAATTGAAGGACAACTAACGATGGACCTCTCTCTGAGGAGTGATTTTCTTTTTTTTTTTTATTGTTGGGGATTCTTTGGGGTACAAGAAACCAGGTTACACTGATTGCATTTGTTGGGTAAAGTCCCTCTTATAATTGTGTTTTGCCCTCAAAAGGTGTGGCACACACCAAGACCTCACTCCCATTGCTCCTTCCTTCTCTCTGCTCTTCCTTTCCCCATCCCTCCCTCATTCTTTCTCTCTCTACTCTCCCTTTCCCCCACCCCTACCATTGTCATTAGTTGTCCTCATATCAAAATTGAGTACATGGGATTCATGCTTCTCCATTCTTGTGATGCTTTGCCAAGAATAATGTGTTCCACTTCCATCTAGGTTAATACAAAGGATGTAAAGTCTCCATCTTTTTTAATGGCTGAATAGTATTCCATAGTGTACATATACCACAGCTTGTAAATTCATTCCTGGGTAGGTGGGCAGTTAGGCTGTTTCCACATTTTTGCGATTGTAAATTGAGCTGCAATAAACAGTCTAGGGCAAATGTCCTTATGATAAAAGGAATTTTTTCCTTCTGGGTAAATGCCAGCAGTGGGATTGCAGGATCAAATGGGAGGTCTAGCTTGAGTTCTTTGAGGGTTCTCCATATTTCCTTCCAAAAAGGTTGTATTAGTTTGCAGTCTCACCAGCAGTGTAAAAGTGTTCCCTTTTCTCCACAACCATGCCAGCATCTGCAGTTTTGAGATTTTGTGATGTGGGCCATTCTCACTGGAGTTAGATGGTATCTCAGGGTGGTTTTGATTTGCATTTCTCTAATAATTAGGGATGATGAGCATTTTTTCATATGTTTGTTAGCC
>CAUYON010055696.1:0-15781 GCA_963573935.1 Arctocebus calabarensis
CCCACTGAGCTGGCTAGGGTGCCAATTGTCCTGCATCAATTCTCCCTCTCTGAGTAGAAACTCCAACTGCTGTTAGGGAAAAGGGGCGAAGACTCAATCTAACTGCTTCCTGCTGAATCGGGCGATGATAGAAGGGGGCAGGTGTTTCAATGGTGTGAAATGTGGACCCACTAGATAAATGAGGGCCAGCTGGTCTCAATGCCGCTGAAGACTCTCTGAGAAAGGAAACGGGATGGAGGAAACAGGCGCGTATTCATTCATTCCTATTTTATATTGATCGAAGGTAGTCCAGAGACTCTTTAATTCTCTTGCAATTCTTGGTTGCGCCTGTCTCTGCTAGGATCTGCTTTCACAGAGCCTGAAAAAGCTCTCAGGCAAGGTTGAGAGAGGCCCAGGTAGGAAGTCGCCCACTTACTGTCATTTCTCTAGTAGCTGTAAGTGAACTGGGGAGAGGAGGCTGCAAAGCAGTATGTCATCAGCATTTGCTACAGGGATCTCTACAGATGGAAGGAAACTTGTTGAGATAAGTACTGAAATACTTTATACCCTTCTGTAGGCTCCATGTTTACCTGTGATGGATGGTGAGAAGATACCTCTGGAGAGAGGTGGTGGGTGCAGCGGTTACAAGCGTGGATTCTGGCTCTGGGTTCAGATCATCTCTGTTACTCACTAGCTGGGTAAATTTGGTTGCTATTCAACTTTTTAGTGCTAGTCATGTCCTCTGTGTAAAATGAGGATGATAATCATAAAACTCATGTCAAGTGTGTTGGTGCCAGGTCTAAACAAGCAAATACATGTGAAAAATTTACCGTAAAGCTGAGCACAAAACAAGCCATGGGGCTGCTTACTTCTGATCATGAACAAGACCTTGATTGCCTTTTAAATTTGACAAATGTGGAACCGAATTTTTAAAAAATCTCTGTAGTGAATTCTTTCACTAGAACGTGTTCTTTTACCTTCTGCAAATTCTACTCTCCCCAACCCAAGACTTCACATATATTTTGACATGTAATCTACCTAAGTTTTGAATTCAATTTTAAGAGGCACAAGTTTATAAAAAGACATAGTGAAAAGATGTATTAAAAACCAGGAAGTGCTAGTGTTGTCACAAACAGACTGTATATCTGTACAACTTCACATACCCAGCACCCATGAAAATGTAGATTGCATTATATTGACAATGAAATATGATGATGATTGTTACTGATGGGAGAAGTGCTAAGTACGCTATACATTATCTCATTTTAAGTTTATGTCAAATCTTATAGGGTAGATATTACCAGCTCTATTCTTGAGACAGAGACAGATTCAAAGATTTTAAGTAACTTGCACAAGATCCCACAACTGGTAATTTGTGGGGTTGGGAGTCTGACACCAATGCATGTCTTTTAACCACTATAAGCAATTGAAACACTGAACCAAGCTAAATGTTATCCTTTCCTGACATCACTTAAGATACTGTATACTCAGGGTGGCTTTACAATTGACGCCTGTCTGGAGTCCTTGCTTTACTCGTGGCTTTGGGCATCACTTAACCTCTCTGAGCTCATTATATTATATGTTTCCTATAAAAGAAGAAAAATGGCCTCTACTCCTAGGGCTATTTTGGCAATTCTGCGAAATTATCCTAGTACTTATAGTTCAATAATGGTTTTGAACGGAGAGGCTGGAATCTGTAGGAATAAGAACAGTAGCAAAGGAATTCAGATTTAAGTCATAGTCAACTTTTGCTACATATTTCAGTTGCTGATTGAAACTTCTCCCCTTTTTATTCAATTTTATTGATTTACTTCATAAACATGTACTAAATACTTACTGTAAATCAGGCATATTTTAAGTGTGTAGGCTGCAAAAACAAAAGTAATATGGTGCCTACATTCAAATGGCTTCAAACTTTACGTGGGTCAGAAATTTTTTCAAAATAGTGGCAGGAGAATCCTGGTGATAAGGTTTCATTTTTGCCAACCTCTCTTTTTAGAAACATATTCTGCTCTCTACCTTCACAGAGAAAAAAAGATAACTCAGAGTTTTATTTGCCCTCTACTCATTGCTTAGAAATGGTTAAGTGTAAATGCTTTTAAGTTAGCTTTGACTGACTGCATGTGAAGAGTCTCAGGAGGATGCATGCTCATTTATAGACAGACACCTCTATCTACAAATGAGGTCCTTGCCAAACGCTGTGAACCGTTAAGATAGCTAGTTTTGCTGCAGATAAGCAGGACAAACAATCATGGGCACCTTTCTACATGGGCACTGATTCTGCTGCTTTTTGTTGGATTTCAAAGCATAAAGAAGATAGAAGTGTCAAAAATTGCTTCTCCCCTAAACTACAAGCTTTCTAATGGGCTTCCTTGTTTTGTTTGTAGACTTTCTCATAGGTATATTCTCATAGGTAATATAATGTTTCTATGTTGGTTGTGAATAATTTTAAATGGTTTTCTGATTTGAATTAATCTCCCCATTTGTATATAATTAGCTATTACCCTTCTCATCTCTTCATCCAATACTGGCCTTAATGCACATATAAATATCTTTCCATTCCTAAGTAATGGACTGCTGTGCAAGTGAGAACAGAGCTTGAAAATGTATTTCTAATTTTCAGGGGAAAGTTCTTGGGGTTTCCTGGTTCTGATGCTTCTTTCTAATTCAGTTCTTCAGGAGTGATTTTGGCCCCAAGAGACAAACTGCTACTGCTGGCTGTAGCTAGAGGCCAGGGGTGCTGCAAATACCCTGTACAGGGCAACTGCCTACAGCCAGAATTATCTCACCCCCAATATGGATAGTGCTGATTTGCGGGACTCTGTGAGTTTCCCATTATTATCTGAAAATTTGGGGCAATAAAATTGTGTTCTTTAAAATTAAGTCTGTCAGTCATAGACCTGGATTTCCCAGTGGCAAGATAAGCAACATCTTGCAAACTTACTTAGTTTATCAGCAAAGTAGCAAACTTAACAACACTCTAAGCAATGAATTTTATTGTTCCAAATAGAAACAAATCAGAATTTTGACCTTCTTTGGCTCGCTTTATAAGGTCTCTTGTCTTTGCTTGAAATGTTATCTGTGTATGAATGACAACAGCATTTTATTGTTTAAGATCTGTATAGGGGCAACTTGCCCTTGGCCAGTTATATAGAAAGGTAGTGGAATAATCAATATGACTACCACTTGTTGAAGGGATAGAATTTGAGTGATCAATGTGAACTCTCATACTTTTTGCTAAATCTTCTTAAGATTTTCTCACTTTAATACCTTTGCTCATACTATTCCACTCTTCCCTAACTATTAAAATTCTATCCATAACTTAAGGCCCAATTGTCTGTAGACTAGCTTAAGAAAAAGAAATACTTGAATGGTGGGATTACACCTATGGTGCATAATGCAAGGGTATGTGTCGGATCTATTAGTATAGAGTATAAATGTCTTAACACAAAAATTAAGTAAATGAGATGAGGTATATATAAACCAGTGTGATGTAAGAGTTCCTAATTCTATATGAAATCAGCACATTGTACCCCATAAATGCATTAATGTACACATGATATATGTGTTTGTGATTTAAAAAAAAAAAAGAAAAACAAAGAAAAAGAAATACTTCTCCTTAAATATATTTGATGGATTCCAGCATTCTGTGTTCCTGCCATTTGAAAAAGGATATGCACGTATATTTCTAAATACACATATCTCATTTAAAATATATGAAGCAAGTATCTTCAGTAAAATTTTAAACACTTTAAAGGTAAGACATTCTATTTTATGTCTTACTGTGTAGGAGAGGTGTGCCTTTAGCATGATGAATGGAATTATTCATTGATCCTCCTTTTATTTGTGATCTTTAATATACCCTCATTTAGATTATTTCACTATGTTTTAAAATGAAAACCAGAAAAGGATAGAGATAATTTATTAGCTACATGTAGGAAGACAGAGAACCACATGTACTTGAATTAACCTGTTTAGTTTGGTATATTTCAAAGCAGTTAGATTCTGTACCATTTTCCCACAGAATGTTCTTTCTCATTAATGAAAACTTTGGAGGGAGAGAGGTGAAGGGCGAGAGGTGAGAACAGATAAGGATTTGAATGTGTGTTTCTCACAGAGCAGCAAGTGGTGAGAGTCTTTTGCCCCAGACCCCTAAAGCTTATCTCACATATTTGCTAATCAGGTGGCACACATTTAAAACTGTAACCGCAATACAAATCACACATGGGAAAGGGAGCAATGAAACATGAACGTGACGCACCAAGTTGTGCAATTCTGCATTTGTTTTTTTTTAAACTTCCCCTCACTATGTTCATACCATAAAGAATAAATCAAAATATGATGAGATAAACATTCTATATATTCATGCGATGAGATCACGGTTAAACACTAACATATTTCTTTCCAGTATCCCCTTGGAAGTGTTTTTGTCTACTGCTTTCCAGTTCACAAGTAGCTTCATTCTTCCCTTTTCAGTACTAAACATTCTTTCGTATTGTTCAAATTTTCTTTTCCAAACAAAACACAGAATTATGTAGTGCAGATGTGCATTCTTTATATTATAAATACGATCATAATTTAAGGTTTAAAGATAAGGTAGAACAGTCAAAATGCTTGCAGAATATACTTTATCAAATATACATGATTTAATATCCCCAATGTGCGTATGCTCTTGCCCACGATGCAAAATAATTCTTGCTGAATTGTTTTGCTCTTGAGAAAATCTATTCATTTTTGAGACTCTCTAAGCAATATAAACCTGGAAGCAAGCATAACTTTACTATAGGATTGGAGTCTGATATAGCTGAAAAAGAGATTTTATTTTTGGAAAATACCAATTATATCCTATCTCAAACAAATACATTCCTCAAATATAAGAAAAGTATGAAAGAGGTACATAGTAGGTCAAGCATACTTCATATAAACTCTGTGTACACTCTAAACTACCAAAGAATAATCAGTGTATAATTGAATCACTCACTAATGTAGCCAATTGACTTGATGACCTTAGATATTAAGACCTGACTTACTGCAGAGTTGGGATTGTTTCTGTTAAACAACAATTCAACATCTCATTCAGGCTCTTTCATTAGCTTCTCTGATAACTCAAGACAGAATTCTTTTAAAACAATAAGTTTTCCACTATTCTATTATTTCTATACTACTTAGATTATTTATAATACATTTATTTTATCTAAAACATGATTCTGCTTATCCTTTAGGATGGGGAAAAAGCAAGACTGTGTGATGCAAAATAAAATCCCCAGATTCTGCTCTGAATTTCCCTCTAATAATTAGTACTTTTATGATATCATTTACCTCTTTATTTCATTTGATAAATTATCATTTTGTTGGCTTACACATGGAACAAATGCTAGGAGAAATACCTGCCTACCCAATGGACTGTTTTCAATATTAATGTTTGCCATGTAAAAATCATGTCTGAGTTAGCTATTGATTTGTGCTGTGTAAGAACAACTCATTTGTTGGTGTCTCATCAAATGTGCATTATTTTCCCACTATTTTTCATAGGATTTTGGCAGTTGTTGGGGAGTGGCCATGGAGGTGGTCTGGGCCAGTTGACCTGATGACTGGAAAATCATTGACAATCTGATGTAGGAGGTGAATATATACAACATTATCATCCTTCCTGACTCTTGAGTGAAGATAAGAGGCTATGGCAGTGAGATACCCATTTGCTTAAGTGTATGCTGTAAAAATTCAATGTTTTTTTGCTGGAATCTCTCTGTATATACAACCTGTCCATTAGTCACCTCATACGTTTTATTATCACTTCATACTTTATTTTCTTCTTTTGACCTCGGGAAGATTCCCAAGTAGTTCTAAAACCCATTAGTATCTCTGAACACTCACAAAAAGTCCATAAATGATTTCTTAATGTCATTACTAATCAAGATTAAGCAATCTTGGACTAGCTACAAGTCATTGTATGCAGACTCTCAAAAAATCTTTAATATGAAACTTCTCTTATTCTCCTTTGTTAATACTATCATTTCCCTTTTGAGCATATAAAAATATTCAACACGTTTACCACTCCATAAAGCCAATATAATGAATGTGAAAATTCATCTATTTTCATTCTCTGTTATTCTTGGTTTTATAGAAATGAGGAGGTTGCCAAACTACTATGGTTTACGTGGAAAATGAGGAATACGTCTGACTGTGTTCCTGGTTGCATCCTAGTTTCTGGTTGCACCCTCGAAGAAAGCAGATGGCAGCAAAGGGCTTCATACTAACTGTATTTAGATACGGTTTCTAGCTCTTGGGGGCACCTGTGCCATCTGAACAATGATCTGTAGTGATGTGGTATATACTATAACATAGAAATGTGGGATTTAGACTAGTACAGATGGAGATCAAATCCTGGCTCTGCCAAGTTCTAGATGTGTGCTTTGGGTAAGTCACCACTTATGTAGGGATAATGCTGATAATAACCTCATATGGGTGTTGTGAAGAAGCAATGCCATAATAAAACTCCCCTCACTGTGCTTGTTTGGCAGTAAGTACTCAATGCCTGGCTAACCCTGGGGGATGAGCTGAAATTTTCCAGCTTTTCATCATGGTTTAATCGTTCATGTGACCAGTCCCCATCCAGGAGCCCACCAAGAGATAGCTCATTAGAACAGAAGACATTTCTGTCACCCAGAAATTCTAAGGGATTTACAAGGAATTGGGACAGAGACAAATATATATATATTTATTATTTATATTATATATATATATTTCTTATTATTTCACAGGAATTATAAAAAGAGCAAATGGACCTTTTGAAGACATCATCTATTGCCTTCAGTAAGAGTTGGGAGTTCCCCTCCTTCTAAGTATGTTTGATCACAACAGGCACGATAAAGGCATTTGTCTGAATGCTTTCCACATTCACCATGGGAGGAGACATCATAGGGATAACAGGGTACCTTCAGCATGTTTGAATTTGTGTGGCATGAATCTTTCCACTTTCCCAAATATGATTAGGAATATACCAACAGCTCTACTCCTACCAACAGGCCCCCCATGTTGTAGTGTTCACCAGATTAGTTGCTCTTAACCAAACCCACTGGAGATGTTGATCAAAGAGAGAGACCAACATAATCAAGGACCCTCCATGCATGAGGACAATGATGCCTGGAAAAGAATTTAGCATTTCAGATCCTACCATTTTTATCTTGGAACTTCCTCTTCTGAGTTAGTTCCTTCCTCAACTACAGCATCAAAGAAAAGAATCAGTAGCCCCACAACTTAGGGAAGTAGTGTAGCCCAGTGAGGTAGTTAAGCATTCTCCATCTACAGTCAAGCTTCTTGGATTTCAAATCAAACTTCAGACATTTTTAAGCCCTACAAACTTGTGGGAGTCTCTTAGCCTCTTAGGTATAATATCTCCATCTCTAAAATGAGGTAAATATAGACTCTAACTCACAGGCTTTGGGGTTTTTGTGTGTGGGTAAAATCAGATGATGAAAGTAAAATAATTGCCATATTTATTGAGATATTTAAATGTTCAATAAATTAGGGTTTATGTTGTTAGTATTTTGGGGGCACTATTGGTTCTATATAAAAGAAAATCTAATGAAATAAAATTTTGTGTGAGCCAAATGTAGTAGTGATGGGAACTTTAGGGAACAAGAAAAGTAAGAGTGTAGAGAAGCATGCCCTGGCTGGTACATTGGGTTGGAAGGATAGTACATAAAATAATACACATAGTATCTAAAACCCCCACTAAATAAACTTAATGTGTAAATTGCTTGGATGCTAAGAAGGATGACAAGACATTATCTGTCAGCCCAGCAAACCCATTTGTCTAGGACCTTGGATGCTGCTAGGGGTTCAATTTTGTCTTCCAAAGTCTTATTGAAGTCCTAAGCCCTTAATATCTCAGAATGTGATCTTATTTAAGGAGAGAGTTTTTATAGAGATAATCAAATTACATGAGGTAGTTAGGGAGACTAGGATCCTTATAAAAAGGAGAAGTTGGGACACAGAGATGTGTATAAGGAGGGAGTGCCATGTGACATATGTAAGGAGAAGACAGTCATCTGTAAGTGAAGGAAGGAGGCCTGGAACAGATTCTTCCCCCATAACTCTCAGGAAGAGCCTACCTGGCCAACATCTTGAAGTTTTGGAATTTGAGACAATGAATTTCTGTTGTTTAAGCCACCCAGTCTGTGGTAGAGTAAGTCCTCAATTTAACGTCATTGATAGGTTCTTGGAAAACTGCAACTTAAAGCAAAGGGACATATGATGAAACCAGTTTTACCATAAGCTATTTGATATAAACAACAGTTAAGTCCCTACAGCATATTTCTGGTCACAAACATCGTTACAAAAACATCACTCAACTTCTAAATAAAGACCAAAACACGCCCAATAATAAATATTGAAATACATATACCTGTACCTACTCCACCTGGAACCATGTGGACACATGGATTCACCACATGTGGACATCTGTGGACATGAGAGAAAACTGGAGGACCTCAAGGAAACCCACACAGACATGGGAAAACATGCAAACTCCACACAGACAGTGGCCTGGGCCAGGAATCGATTTTTTTTTCTCATCAATGTTATAACAAAATGATGCTGAACAATAGGATGTTATTCCAGGACCTGCTGTATTTTATGTACATTATAGAAGCCCTAGAAACCTAATACAAATCTTAACAAAAAGGGTGCTGATGGGATGTGAGTGAGATCATTGGTGATGCAGGTAGTGGCATGAGGAAGAAGCTGGCCCCGCCGGGTTATGAGGCCAGCACAGCCTGTTAAGGAAGGGCATCTTAGGGGATTTGCCAGTTTGGGTGTGGCTGGGTCCTGTTAGGCCTCTGGGGAAAAACGGGATCCTAGAACCTTCTCCTCCTCTAGTTTTCTACTGGAGCACAATGGGAGAAATCCTCCCATTCAATTTTCATTGGTGTGTAAAGCATACTCAAAAGGACTAATGTAGTTACGTAGAGACTCATATTTGGTTTGAGACTAATGGGAAGGGGAAGCTATGATTTTCCTTCATGTCCTTATTCCTTCATTTTTGTGAATCAAATGCAGACAATAGGAAATATCAAATACAAATACTTCTCATTTAACCAACACAAACCTCTGGGGGTATAGATAGTTATCTGAAATTAATTAATAACATACTCATCCTGTCCTTTACTCAGGACATGTATTTACTCAGACATGTATTACTATGAATCAGGCAATGTGCTTAACTAGCATAAGAGCTTTAATGCAGATGAGATTTGGTTCCTGTCCTGGGTGGGGCTTACATGAGGGAAGCAGGTGAGTAAGCAGAAGGCTGCAATGGAGTTTCATAGTTGCCAAGTGCCTCAGAGATGCTATGAAGACACACAGGAAAGGCATTATCCCAGCCAGGAGCCTGGAGTCTATGAGAGGCTGCAAGCTGTAGATGATGCCTGAACCTAATCCTAATATGTTCTCTTAGATGGGTGAACAGAGATGGAAGGAAAAGAAAGGGCAACCCAGATAGTGGGTCGAACACATATGGTGGCATGGGGGAGTCAGAGGGCACGGGATTTGACTTTCTTTTTGATTTTTTTCAAATCTTTGGAGGGATTTGATTTTCTTTTCTCAAGAAGGTTGGAAAAAAAAGAAAAAAAAAAAGAAGGTTGGGTATGGAGAGAAGAGGACTGGATGGACTGTTGGCTATGGAGAGAAGGGGGTTGGATGGGCATAGAGTACAGTAAGACAGAGGAAATGCTATTTTTAAGGAAGAAGAGATAACAATACTGTGTTGCATACTTAAGGGAATTGCTAAGTGGGTCCTTATGTTGTGATTTTATCAGGAAATAATAATGATTAAAAAATCGATAAGTTGTATATAGTTATGATCTGTGCACTTTTCTTCCATAACAGGTGTACAAGAAGAAAAAAAGAAAATAAATCAATGAGTTGTACTATATATTTCTTAAATTTTTCATATTTTTACCTATGATAATATATATCTTATTAGAAAATGCAACAATGTTATAAATTTTAAAGCAAGATGAAGTAATAGAAATCTAAACTCTTTAGAAGGCCTGTAGCCACTGTTAGAAAGACCATGATTAAATGAAGACTACTAGAAAAGAAAAAGAAAGAACAATGGGCAGTACCCCCATGAAGTAGAAAGTGAGCTACATTTGGGAGTTAACATTTATTCACTGACTTAGTAAGTATTTATTGAAGTTCTCAGACATGTTAAGATTGGGTGACAGAATGGTCATTTTTGACCTCATGAAAAGCTCTAAGTTTACCTCGTGGCTGTGTTGTTTGCTCCCTTGCTGTGTGGTTTCTGAGCAACTCACTAAGCTAATGTGGACCTCTCTGAATCTTAATTGACAAGATGAGAAAGCTGATCCAGGATCACTCTCAGTTCTAAAATGATTCTGTGATGAACATTAAAAAGAACATATTCCTCATTTTGCATGGGTAGAATTTAAGTTTTCTTCACTTCAACCCCCTCTTGCCCTCCCCATTCTAACTCAGATTACCCCGGGCCCCGAGTATCCTGAATTAATGATTCCATACTGGGAAGGAGAATGTTCATATAACAGTCCCATTAGGCAGCAATCCCCGTCTCCCAAAGTAATAAAAAGCATACATTTATGACTTGCATGAAATAAAAACTGTGAGCTTTCATTGTTTCTGTGAAAAATCTGTCATCTCTCTGTGCAAACTGGTTTCTATCACTCAGAGGCTTACTTTTAGAATCATAGACTTTTCCCCCACCATTTTACACTCATTCTTTCCCCAAGAAACAAGGGGATTTTTACATTTTTTTATGAGCCATTATGACTCAATTGTGAAAATATTAAGTGTTGAAGGGTGAGAAACATGGCTGGCCCAGGAGAAATTTCTCAAGCAAATAAAATTTTTGTTGGCTCCCTGATCCTGCTAAGCACCCCTCCTTCCACTATCTGAACCTCAGCTGTCTTCTTACTTAGGTCTGTGGTCATGTATGACTGATATTTGTCAGCCACAAATGATGAACTTAAGAAAATGTTCTCATGTATTCCTTATAAGAATCTATGATAAAGATGATATCATTTTCTTTCACAGGTAAGGAAATTGAGACTCTCAGATAATAGATAACTTTTTGAAGACCATATAACTAGTAAGTGTCAGAGCTAGAATTGGGACCTAAGTCTGTTTTATCTTCCAGTCTTTATTCTTATCCTCTACCTATTCTTTCTCTCTCTCCTCCTCCACCCCCTGCTGGTTTCCCACTGAGCTTGCTTGTGGAGTTGTAGGCATAAATATTACTTTCAAACAGTAGGCTGTGCTCTCTATTGGAGCTTAGCTGTACTCTTTACCCTGTTGTGGTGGAAAACATCCTCACATAAAATTAGGGGGAGTGACAGCTCTTTTCTCTACCACATGTGAGTCATAAACCTTCCTATATGTACATTTTTGAAGGAGTTATTTAGCATTATTTGGGGGGAGCAAATGTTTGGTATTTTATTTTATTTGGTTTTAATAGAAGAATTACTCTTCAGAAATCTTGAAGACATTTCTTATGGGAAATGAGTATAAGCCAAAGGCTGGAAAACAATTTTACAAAGTAGAAGATGACCAAAATATACAGGTAAGTTGATATACCTCCCAGACAATTCATATGGCCATCAAGGGAAGAGGAAGTGTGAGAGCAGAGAGCAGTTACCCAGTGTCTTTTCAGGGCCACATGACTTAACATTCAGGTGGGAGAATTATAATAGCAGCCAGTAACTGGAGAAGCCACCTCCTCCCCACTCTCACTGCAACAAAATGGCATTTAATGGATATCAGCTGATGAAATAAACCTACAAGCAGAAGAGAAAAATCATGTTTTGACACTTGTAAAGGGAGTTTCTGGGCCTGGTCTAGCATTATTTAGCTTATATGTTTAACTACTACTACTATTTTCCCCCTATAAATTATCCCTCTTGA
Source organism: Arctocebus calabarensis (assembly GCA_963573935.1). NCBI lineage: Eukaryota > Metazoa > Chordata > Mammalia > Primates > Lorisidae > Arctocebus > Arctocebus calabarensis. The sequence goes on from CAUYON010055696.1 coordinate 11,920, forward strand.
GGAGGCGGAGCAAGATGGCTGACTGGAAGCAGCTTCCAAAACAGGCTCCTGTCCTAAAGGGGAGATAACCTCCAGAAACTGTGCAATTAAGCTGAATACTGGGAGCCCAGCTGAGAGAGAGAAGTGATTTCTGCAGGTCACCTCTGCTGAGACAAGCTGCAAATGCCAGACCTCTACAGGCCCGCCCCGGGCAAGGAACTTCCCTGGAGACCACCTGGCCCTGTGCCCTGTGCTTGCTGGGCTTCTGCAGGCCGGCCTTCGGCCAGGAACTCCCCTGGCAATTGTGTGGGCCTCTGCCTGGCACCCGCAGAGCCCCCACAGGTCCGCTAAAGACTCTGCTGGCAACTGCCAGGCCTCTGCAGGTCTGCCCTCGGCCAGGAACTCCCCTGGCAATTGCATGAGCCTCTGCCTGGCACATGCAGGGCCCCTGCAGGTCCGCCCCTGGCCAGGGAGAGTCCCTGTAACTACGTGGGCCTCCACCTGCCACCCACGGGGCCTCTACAGGCCAGCCTTTTGCCAGGGACTCTGCTGGCAACTGCCAGGCCTTGGCAGGCCTGCCCCCAGCCAGGAACCCCCCCTGCGACTGCTTGGCCCTGCATCCCACACTTGCCGGGCTTCTGTAGGTCTGCTTTCTGCTAGGGACTCCACATGCAACCACCAGGCCCCTGGCCAGGGTCACTCCCAGCGACTGTGCGGGCCTCTACCTGGCACCCATGGGGCCTCCTCAGGCCAGCCTTCTTACAGGGACTTCATCGGTGACCACCAGGCCTCTCTGCAGGCCCACCGCTGGCCAAAAACTTCCTGGACAAACACGCGGCCCTGCACCCACCACTTGGAGGGCCAGATGCAATGGTGAAAAACAATCATGGGGCGGAATCAACGGAAAAGCTCTGGCAATATGAATAATCAGAGTAGACCAAACCCTCCAAGTAACAACAAGGCAGACACAGCACAAGATCTTCTGCATAGGCAAATGGCTGAGATGTCTGAAATCAAATTCAGAATCTAGATCGCAAATAAGATCAGCCGAATGGAGGAAAAGATGGAATTAGAATTTCAAGCAGTAATTCAAAAGATGACCCAAAAGATGTCTCAAGAACTCAATGAATTCAAAGACAAAATGACCAAAGATTTTGACACATTGAGACAGGAAGTTGCAGCCCTTAAAGATCTGAGAAATTCAGTAGAATACCTCAATAACAGAATGGAGCCAGCAGAAGGATTTCTGACATGGAAGACAAAGTTTTTGAATGCTCTCAAACCTCCAAAGAGCAAGAGAAATGGAATGCAAAAACAGATCACTCTCTCAAAGAGCTCTTGGATAAATATTTGCCTCATAGGGATCCCAGAGGGTGATGAAGCAGCTTCACAAGACACAGAATCTCTTATTCATGAGATTATGAAAGAGAACTTTCCAGACATGCCAAGATTCTGAAATTCAGATAGCAGACAGTTTCAGAACCCCAGCATGACTCAACCAGAATAAGACATACCCCAGGCACATCATAATTAAGTTCATTAAAGTAAATATGAAGGAGAAAATTTTAAAAGCAACCAGATGCAAGAAATCGGTAACCTACAAGGGGAAGAATATTAGAATAACTGCAGATCTCTCTGATCAAACCTTTCAAGCTAGAAGAGAATGGTCATTGACTTTTAATCTCCTAAAACAAAATAACTTTCAACCCAGGATCCTGTAGCCAGCCAAACTGAGTTTCATTTATGATGGAGAAATTAAATACTTTAATGACATTCACATGTTGAAGAAATTTGCTATAACCAAACCAGCTCTCCAGGATCCTCCATAATGACCAGTGTAATCCTCCAATGCAAAAGTAAACTCATCCAGAAACTTTTTATCAAATTCCAATTTCCACAACAACGAAAGGATTAAAAATGTCCACTAGATTTTCTACAGATTTATTAATATTTTCATTGAGCCTTTTTTTTTTTTTTTGGTTGCAGCCATCGTTGTTGTTTTGGTGGGTTCGGGCTGGATTCGAACCTGCCAGCTCAGGTGTATGTGGCTGACACCTTAGCCCATTGAGCCACAGGTGCTGAGCCTATTAATATTTTCAATTAATGTGAATGGTTTAAATTGTCCTCTAACGAGGCATATATTGGCTGACTGGATACAAAAACTCAGGCCAGATATCTGTTGCATACAAAAATCTCATTTTACCTTAAAAGAAAAATTTAGACTCAAGGTGAAGGGATGATCATCTATATTCCAGGCAAATGGAAAACAGAAAAAAGCAGGTGTTGCAGTCTTATTTGCAGTGACAATAGGCTTTAAACCAACCAAAGTAAGGAAGGATAAAGACGGACATTTCATATTTGTTAAAGGTAATACTCAATATGATGAGATTTCAATTATTAATATTTATGCACCCAACCAGAATGCACTTCAATTTATAAGAAAAACTCTAATAGACATGAGTAACTTGATTTTCCCCAGCTCCATAGTAGTTGGAGATTTTAATACTCCTTTAGCAGTGTTGGATAGATCCTCCAAAAAGAAGCTAAGTAAGGAAATTTTAGATTTAAACTTAACCATTCAACGTCTGGATTTAACAGACATATACAGAACATTTCATCCTAATAAAATTGAAACACATTCTTCTCATCAGCCCATGGAACATACTCCAAAACTGACCACATCTTAGGTCACAAGTCTAACCTCAGCAAATTTAAAAGAATAGAAATTATTTCTTGCATCTTCTAGGACCACCATGGAATAAAAGTTGAACTCAACAATAACAGGAATCTTCAAACTCATACAAAAACATGGAAGCTAAATAACTTTATGCTGAAGGATAGATGTATCATAGATGAGATCAAGAAGGAAATTACCAAATTTCTGGAACAAAATGACAATGAAGACATGAATTATCAGAACCTCTGGGATACTGCAAAGGCAGTCCTAAGACGGAAATTTACAGCACTGCAAGCCTTTCTCAAGATAACAGAAAGGGAGGAAGTTAACAACTTAATGGGACATCTCAAGCAACCGGAGAAGGAAGAACTTTCCAACCCTAAGCCCAGCAGAAGAAAAGAAATAACCAAAATGAGAGCAGAATTAAATGAAACTGAAAACAAACGAATTATAAACAGATCAATAAATCAAAAGTTGGTTTTTTGAAAAGGTCAATAAAATAGATAAACCGGTGGCTAACTTAACCAGGAAAAAAAGAGTAAAATCTCTAATTTCTTCAATCAGAAATGGTAAAGATGAAATAAAAAGACCCCTTAGAAATCCAAAAAATTCTCAATGAATACTATAAGAAACTGTACTCTCAGAAATATGAAAATCTGAAGGAAATTGACCAATACTTAGAAGCACGCCACCTATCAAGACTTAGAACTAAGTGGAAATGTTGAACAGGTCTATATCAAGTTCTGAAATAGCATCAACTATCAAAAATCTCCCTAAAAAGAAAAGCCCAGGACCAGATGGCTTCACGTCAGAATTCTACCAAATCTTTAAAGAGGAACTAGTACCTATATTACTAAACCTCTTCCAAAATATAGAAAAAGTAAGACTACTACCCAATACGTTCTATGATGCAAACATCACCTTGATCCCTAAACCAGGGAAAGAACCAACAAGAAAAGAAAATTATAGACCAATATCACTAATGAATATTGATGCAAAAATATTCAACAAGATCATAGCAAAGAGAATCTAGCAGCACATTAAACAAATTATACACCACGACCAAGTGGGCTTTATCCCAGGATCTCAAGGCTGGTTCAATATATGTAAATCTATAAATGTAATTCAGCACATAAACAAATTAAAAAATAAAGACCATATGATTCTCTCAATTGATGCAGAAAAAGCTTTTGACAATATCCAGCA
>CAUYON010055699.1:0-100837 GCA_963573935.1 Arctocebus calabarensis
CCCAGCTACTAGGGAGGCTGAGGCAAGAGAATCGCTTAAGCCCAAGAGCTGGAGGTTGCTGTGAGCAGTGTGACGCCACGGCACTCTACCCAGGGCGATAAAGTGAGACTCTGTCTCTACAAAAAAAAAAAAAAAAAATTAGCCGGGCACTGTGGCGGGCGCCTGTAGTCCCAGCTACTTGGGAGGTTGAGGCAAGAGAATCGCTTAAGCCCAAGAGCTGGAGGTTGCTGTGAGCTGTGACTCCACAGCACTCTACCGAGGGCAATAGAGTGAGACTCTGTCTCCACACACACACAAAAAAAAAAACAAAAACAAACAAAAAAATCCAATATATTATATTGTTTAAAGAAAAGGAAACCAGATATTGAGAGACAGCTGTCTCAGTCACACACCCCATCCTCATCTAGCCCAGGACCACCCCCTTTTCACCTCCAGGCCCCTGTTGCTATCTCCCCACCTTCTGAAATTACAGTGACTGGGACCATTACGGGGTGAGCTCTCCCACACACCCAGCGCTGCCCCGGCTCTGTCCCTGTTCCCACACCCACTTCCCCCACCTGACATGCCCCCAGGCCCCAGGTTCAGAAAGGAGCCAGTACCCAAACCCACAACTGGATGCACCGACCACTTCAGCAATTAGATTTAAATAAAATCGCACTTGGCATTTTGGGGATTCAATCCCAACACCACAGACCTCAACCTCCACGTGGAATCAAGCAGCCAGAGACACAGCCTTCCTAGGTCTCTCAACCCTGGAAAATACCCAAGGACTCAGCGCGGGTCTAACTGGCCCAAACACTGGCCTCCTGCAGGCACAGCGCCAAGCTCAGCCTGCAGTGCAGCCAGGCCAGGTGAGCCTGCCGGCCCCTGAGGCCCAGACCTTGGGCAGTGACCTTCCCATAAACCCAAGTGGCCCACGCACAGTGCAAGAAGCAGCAGCCACCAGCCCAAGTCAAGGGACAAGGAGCAGTTTCTTTCAATCAAATTCAAGCAAAGGAGAATGAGTCACTGAGAAAAACTGAATTTTCACCGAAGCTATCACCTTGACAAGAAATCAAAACCCAACCCTCTCCAAGGGGGCCGAGGGAGCCCCCATATGTTGAGTCTCCCAGAGACAGCTCAAAACAGAGAGGCTGAGACTGGGGTGCACTGCTCCCCCAGCCCGCGTGCTCTTTCAGTGAGCTTTGTTCTCAGGCTCCCTCCCAGGGGAAGCCGGTGGGGGCATCTGCTCTCCCCACAGGCTGTGAAGCTGAAGGCAATTCACCCTGGGCACTGGGTGAGGTCAGATGAACTCCCCGTGCACATCTGAATGCCTGTGTCCCCCCAAAAATCTTATGTTGAAGTCCTCCCTCCCAGAGTGATGGTGCTAGGAGGTGGGGTCTTGGGAGGTGACCAGGTCACCGGGCAGAGCCCTCCCGATGGGGATGGATGCTTTATGAAAGAGGCCCCTGAGAGCCCCTCACCCCTTCTACCATGTGAACCAAACATGGAACCTGCCAGTGCCTTGATCTCAGACTCCTCAGTCTTGTCTCCAGACCATAGGAATAAATCTCCGCTGTGTGTCCACCACGCAGTTGATGGAATCCAGGCGCAGCAGCCTGAATGGGTTGAGGGAGCTCTGAAGTGCCAGTCCGGGGAGAGAGAAAGGAGACGCTCTCACAACAAAGAAGCGAGGCCAGCGTCCCCTTGAAATCAAAGCTGCACTCTCCAACTCTCTGGTCACTGCCAGCCGGGGAGAATGGGATTTTAGGGTTCTGATGAATGACTCCAGTCTTGTGTGCACAATTGGGGGCTTGTTCAAAATACATGCATATCATTTTAAATACAAGCAGTGTGCTAGGATGGCATCTGAAGGTGAGCAAGGTGTGGCTGCTGCCTGTCCCCAGAGAGGAGAGACGCAGGCACTCAGGCAAATACGGTCAGACAAGACAGGAGGCTGCCGGGGGGGCCAAGGCTGCAGGCAAACATGTGACCCAAACAGAAGACTGATTCTAGCATGTGTCCAGATGCTGAGAGGTCCTAAAAGGATATGTGGGGCTGCAGAAGGCAGGAGTGGAGGTGTGGGAAGGATATTCCAGGCAGAGGGAACAGTGTGAGGGCTGAAGACAGCACACACCGTCAGGAGTGAGTTCCAGGGCAGGGGCTGAAGGCCACCCAGCCCCGGACAGCATCTGGGTGAGAGAGCACCTGCAGGCCACACCTGCGCCTGTGGGCAGACAGCCTGGACAGCGGGCCCCACTGACACATGTGAGCACCTCTCCAGGCAGGAGGAAGCTGCTCACGACAGCCCTGACGCTGGGACAGCAGGCGAGGCTGAGCCGCAGTGCTCTCAGCCACTGTCGCCATCCAGATTGCATGGCCGCGATCATCACCCCCAAGGCTGTCCCGCCGGATGCTACAGGTGCTTTACCACATGCAAGAGTCAAAAATACAGCTCAGCACCCACAGCACAGCGGTTACCGCACCAGCCACGTACACCGAAGTTGGTGGGGTCAAATCCGGCCTGGGCCAGCTAACCAACAATGACAACTGCAACAAAAAATGGCCAGGCGTTGTGGCAGGTGCCTGTAGTCCCAGCTACTTGGGAGGCTGAGGCAGGAGAATTGCTTAAGCCCAAGAGTCTGAGGTTGCTGTGAGCTGTGACGACATAGCATTTACCGAGGGTGACATAGTGAGACTCTGTATCAAAAAAAAAAAAAAAAAAAATACGGCTCAGAGAAAAAGAGACACAGACAGGCAAAGGCAAGTGCCCCTGAGGCCCTGAGGATGGGGTACCCTGCTCCCACCTGGTCAATCCCAGGCCCCCCAGTCGGCTCAGGGAACACCGCCTCCTGATGATCTGTGGGACGAGAACACCTTCAGACAAAGGCACCCTCCACAGACAAGCCGCTCCAGCACGGCAGGGCAGCTGCTAATTCCACACCGAGAGGTGAGAGCTGTGCTGGGCTAGCTGTGAGTGAAACGTCCATCAGCCTTGGGGTGGTGGAGTGACAGAAAATGGCCTGAACAAACCTGATGTGGAGGATTTAAGACCCGTGCGAATCTTTGTTCCTCCTCCCATGGAGGACTGAAGCCAATTCTCTTGCGCTTGCACTTAGGCTGGCCAACAGGATATAGCAAAAGTGACCTTCAGAGACTCCAGAGGTCCAATCGCATAGGAAGCCTCAGCTCTCCCTCCCAGACCTTTTGGAACACTAGCTTTGGGCCCACTGGGCCCCCATGGAAGAAACCTGACGCCCCTGGGACCACATCGCTGGAATGGCCACATGTGGCTACTCCAGTGGCCATTCAAGCTGAGCTCTGACAGCTCCGCAGGTGCCAGAAGGGTGACAAAAGTCATTCTAGACCAATCAGCTAAATACAACTGAGAATCTTAAAAACACAGGGAACAAGCCAGAGGCAGCAGCTCACACTTGTAATGCCAGTGACTTGGGTGGCTGAGGCTGGGATGGTTCCCTGGGCCCAGGAGTTCGAGGCAGAGTGAGATATGGTCATGTCACTGCCCTCCAGCCTGGCTGACAGAATAAGACAAAGAAGAAAGACAAGGAAATAAAAGAAATACAAAAGAGAAAAAAAAGAAAAGAAAGAAAAGAAAAGGAAAGAAACAAAGCATGGGGAACAGAAGAACCACTCAGTCAAGCACTGCCCAATCTTGAGATACAATAAAAGGCTGGTGGTTTCAAAATTAATTTGAATTAGTTTTAGATTAATTTGTTACAGGGCAATAAATAACCAGAACATTTAAAGTGACTGAATGATTGATTCATCTATTCACTGATTCATTCATCCTATACATACATATTAAAACCTACCCTGAGGCGGCTCGGCACCTATGGCTCAGCGGGCTAAGGCGCCAGCCACGTACACCTGAGCTGGCGGGTTCGAATCCAACCTGGGCCCGCCAACCAACAATGACGGCTGCAACCGAAACAAAAATAGCCAGGCGTTGTGGGGGGGCGCCTGTAGTCCCAGCTACTTGGGAGGCAGAGGCAGGAGACTCGCTTGAGCCTAGGAAATTGGAAGTTGCTGTGAGCTGTGATGCCACGGCACTCTATCCAGGGTGACAGCTTGAGGCTCTGTCTCAAAAAAAAAAAACCTACCCTGAGGCAGGGCCCCTTATAGGAATAGCAGAAACAAATGTAATAATTCACTCTCCTTGTCTCCGGGAGTTTCTGGGCTGGTTCCTCGATGCCTACCCAGTTTGTCATGGGCAAATACCACTGTCTGACAGCTTTCTCCCCTGGGACAGCCACTTCTGGGCTTCACTGCCAATCTTCCCTATCTAGTTCTGCCTCTTCCTCTGGATGAGGATAAAGTTATGCGAAGTGTTCTGCCTCCAGAACAAGTTTGATTATGCTCTAAAATGTCTCCTATATACTAAAATAAACAACAAAGGGATTAAAATAATACACTAGAAAATTATCTAGTTAACACAGAAGAAGTTAATTATGGAGGAAAAGAAGAAAAAAGACACAGACATGCAAAGTATATATAACAAAATTATATGTGTAAATTCCACCTTATCAATAATTATATTACAAGCGAATGAATTAAATACCACATTCAAAGAGCAGAGACTGGTGTAATGCATAAGAAACAACATAATTCAATTATATTAGGTCTATAAAAGACTCATTTTAGACTCAAATAGGTTGAATGAAAGGATGGAAAAAGATCTAAAATTAGTAACAATAAAAGAATTATAGTGGCAATATATCAGACAAAATAGACTATTACTAGGGACAAAAGAGGACATAAAGATAAAAAGATCAATTCATCAAGAAGACAATATAAACATACAAGCACTGAACAACAGAACCTCAAAATACATAAAGCAAAAACTGAGAGAAATAAAAGGAGAAATAAATAGTTTCAGAATAATAGCTGGAGACATCAATACTTCACTTTAAAGAATGGACAGAACGAGTAAGCAGAAGATCAACAAAGATCTAGAAGACAGAAATAACACGACCTAAAAGACATACACAGAACATTCCACCCAGTAGCAGAATACGTGTTCTTCTCAAGTGTGTGTGGAAAAGTTGTGCAGGGCAGTTCACAGCTCTAATACCAGCTGTGCAGGAGGCTGAGGCAGGAGGATCACTGGAGGCCAGGAGTTTGAGACCACCTTGCACAGCTTAGCAAGACCACATATCAAAAAAGGGAAGGGGAGGGGAGGGGAGAGGAGGGGAATGAAGGGAAAGGAGGGGAAGGGAAAGGGAAGAGAGGAGAGGAGATGGGATGCAAAGAATAGCCAGCACTTTGGGAGACTGAGGTGGGAGGACTGCTTGAGGCCAGGAGTTCAAGACCAACCTGGGCAACACAGCGAAGCCTTGTGTCTCACAAAAAAATTTAATAAATTAGGCAGGTGTAGTGGTGTGCACCTGTAAGTCTCAGCTGCTTGGGAGGCTGAGGCAGGAGGATGACTTGAACTCCAGAGTTTGAGGCTACAGAGAGTGAGTACATCACTGCACTCCAACCTGGGTGGCAGAAAGAGACCCTTTCTCTAAAAAACCAAAAAATAGAAAGAGTATATATGGAACATCCTCCAGGAAAGATTATGTATCTTAGACCTTAAAACAACTCTCAATAAATTTAAAAGGACCGAAATTACACAAAGTATTTTCTCTGGAGACAACAGATTGAAATTAGAAGACTCCTAAACATACCTAGATGACAGCTCTGACCGGGATGTGCTTGGCTGATCCTTTTCAAACCACAGCCGGGTTTGTCTGTCTCCCCGTACATACCATGGGGATGATAACAGTCCCTACCTCATGGAGCTGTAGCACGTGCTTACAACAGTCAGTCACCATCATCGTTATTAATCATTATCAACTGAGAGTACAATAATAAGCCCTTATGTTCCACCTCTGGGTGAGGAGACATTCATTCGTAGTGGTTTTGACTCTCAAAATGCCATTGCTCCCATTATTTAACTTGGCCCTTGGCACAGCCCTGCGAGATCACAGGTAAAGAAGGACAAAGTTACTGAGAGATCACAGGTAAAGAGGGACAAAGTTGTGAAGCCCCAGGACTTGCACTGAGTCCTTAGCAGGTAGCAGGGAAGGCAAGCAGCACAGCCTATGGGTGACGGAAGGGGATGGGAGGTTTCTCTGGACACTGTTTTAGGTGGAGGATTTTCACTCACCTCCAAGTTTGGTAACTGCTGAGCTGGGTGAAAGTAAAGCCTCAAAGAAGCCCAGTCAGAGATATGAGCGCGTGGGTGTGCACTCCGTGGGAGAGGAATGGATGCCCTGCTTTTTTATGCCCTCCATTCAGTTTTAACAAAATTATAGTAGAACCTCCCTAGATGAGCACTTCCCTACATTGCCCACCTCCTTAAACCGACCTAAAATTTTCACAGACCAAATATGCACCTCATACATAGTACAACAGGCCTAATTCCTGAAGCTGACCAATTTGTTACCATCCCTTGGTCATCGATTTACGGAGGTTCTACCACAACTTTAAAACGTGAAGACACTCTGAACAAGTGTTCAAGGGATTAAGATGACACATTTTACAAAGGCCTACATTCAAAATTCGCTGCATTAGACATGCAGAAAGATCAGTGGGCAGAAAGATAATAGGTACAAGTTAAAACTCAAGCCGTCTAGTTCTAAATCCCATGGCTTTTCTCGAACATCATATTTCTTCTCGACATAGAAAGAAGGCGCCCCAGTGACACAAGTCAGCACGCACGCCAGAGCACTCTGTGTGTAAAGATTTCCTCCTCCTCCTCTTCTTCCTCCTTCCATTTATCGGGGCTTTAAACCTTATAACTCCTCCAGAAGGTAAGTGATGTTTTATAACCCCATTTTATGGCTGAGGAAAGTGGGGTACAGAGAGGCTCGGTAACTGGCCAGAGATACAGCTGGTAGGGCGGCAGGAGTTGGGATTCAGGCTGGTGGCCTGGCCGCAGAGTCTGTGTCCTGACTCCTGGCCACTGCACTGCCCATATACTGCTCCAGGAGCCACCGGAAAGTCCTGGCCAGCTAGGGGAGTGGCCCTCCAGAGAGGTGAATGAGTGGGGTGGCCTGGGTGTGGGGAGTCGGGCCCCCGCTCGCCCTTCTAAGAACTGCTGTAGGCATGTCTGGAGCCTCTCCTCTCGGGTTAAGCTATTCTCTCTCCCTCCCATCTGAACAGGAGATTGTTGGGGGGAAAGACAGGGTAGGACCACACTCCTTTATCCCAAACCCATGTGCTCCTGCCACCTCCACCAGCACCCTCCAGGCCAGGCTCCCAGCGCCCCTGTGTTCTGACCTCCTCACTGCCCCCAACCGACCCCAGGACCAGAGGTCCTGCCTAGACCTAAGTCTGATCATGTCCCTCCTCTACCTGACACCCTCCAGGGACTCCTGTCTCCCTCAGGATAAAGTCAAGTCCCCAACAGGCCCACGTGGCTCTGCTGGCTCTGCCTCGGCCCCTCACCGCTGACCCCTGTTCCCTGCCACCCTCCCCCACACACTGCCCCACACAACTGGTACCCTCCCAGCACCTCAGCTACTCCAGGCACATTTCTAAAAGGAAGACTGACTGTCACTGTCACCTTGATAGAAATAAGGGAACTTAAGCTCAGAGAGATCCCCTTTACACACCAAGGGGGAAAATGGAATAAATGGACCCTAAGGCTGGGACCCTCCCCAGAATCCTGCCCCTGGATCATCCACACGGGCTATCCCACTGATTCCTGTTAAACTTCAGGCTGTTCACAGCCCCCTGCAGCTCATTCTCCAATCTCATCCACACACATGCCTGTCCAAGGGTCCCCAGAAGCTGACCCCAATATTGCTACACAGGTGCTGAGGACGTTTCACTGGAGCACTTAGGCTGTCTGGAAAGCAGGGGACCACACCCAGCACCTCATTCCTGCAGTGACGGGCACTCCATGGGTTGCAAGTAACTTGCAAGGACCCACCAGTCCTGCAGGTCTAGAATCCCCTCCCAGTAAGCCCCATCTTCTGCCCTGAGCAAACCACACTCCTGACGTTCTCTCTGGGTGTGACTCTCTTTCTGCCGATATGTACACAGAGCAAGGGAACATCCAAACAGCCACAGGCACTTCCATCAAGGAGGCTCGGACACAAAGCGAGAAGAGGGGACACAGCTCCCAATCTCCCCATACAGCCCCGTGTCCCCGGCCTGTCCTGCAGAACACAGACGTATGACAACACGCAGGGCTGCTTCAGCACAGCTGCCCAGGAGGTCAGCACATGCCCACATGTTTGGAACAAAGAAGTCAGAACAACTCAGAGAGGAACAGCCAACCTGCCTGGTGCACACAGCGTAGAGAGCCCTGCTGAGCACAGGCACCTGCTGCCCATGGTGGCCCTGCCAGCTGGGCACAATCACCCTCAGCTGTGCAGATGGGGCACTCGGGCTCCTAGCAGCCAAATGACTTTTCCAAGGTGACCCAGGTAGCAAAGAGGAGGCCAAATCCAACACTCACAGCTCTTCCCAGTAAGTGACAGAGCTGGAGTTAACTCTGGCTCGTGAAGCAAAACACCTGGTGAGCTGACCACACTGCATCTGGAAATGGCTCCAAATATTGCACAAAATGTTTACCCAAAGCAACAAGCAGCTCTGAAGCATGCTGACAGCCTGCATCCCACCTCAGCTGCTAGGTGACTATGGGCAAACTGCTTAGCTTCTCTGAGCCTCAGTTTTCACATCTGCAAAACAGGATGGTAACAACTCACACTTATCACAGGGTTAGAGTATCCACGGAGATCCTGAGGAGAAGGTGCCCTCACAGTCCCCGGAATGGGCCCAGTTACTACTGTGGTTTACTATAATCAGAGCGTTCTAAGTTTAGGTGCCAAACCACAGGCCTCTGTCCTGTTCCACTGGGAATCCTGCCTCCTCTGAGAGGGAAAGCAAAACACTTCAAAAATCAGGACTCAGGCCAGGCACAGCGTGGCAGGGAGTGAGCCAGCCTCGTGCACCAGCCTCACCGAGACTGAAAGCCGGTTCGCAGCAAGGTGAATACCCCAGGGTACTGTATTGTCCAGGCCTCACCTGACCCAGATGTCCTCTCTCTCAGAACTTCTATGACCAACGGCCCTCCCACCCCACACAGCATATCCATAAACACATCAAGCAAGCCACTTCAGCTGCCTTGATACTATCCTCCTCTTCTCTCTTGCTCTGCAAGCCCCAGCTCAAATGTCACCTCCTCCAGGAAGCCTCTATTGATATCCATGGGTGGTCACTTGCTCCCTGCTCCGGGGTCATACACCTCTTGGGTTTTTTCATTTGTTTGTTTGTTTGGAGGTAGAGTCTCACTTTGTTGCCCAGTGGAGTGCTGTGGCGTCACAGCTCACAGCAACTTCAGACTCCTGGGCTCGAGCGATTCTCTTGCCTCAGCTTTCCCAGTAGCTGGGACTACAGGAGCCTGCCACGATGCCCAGCTATATTAGAGATGAGGTCTCGCTCTAGTTCAGGCTGGTCTCGAACTCATGAGCTCAGGAGATCTGCCAGCCTCAGCCTCCCAGAGTGCTGAGATTTCAGGCGTGAGCCACCACACCGGCTGCTACACATCTCCTGGCCCCATCTCTGCCCCCAGCCTGATTCCTTTGTGCAGAGCTCTCCGCCTCTCATTTGCATGTTCCCAGGCAGAGGTGGTGGGAGAGCTGCTCTAAGCAAGGAGGAGAACCCCCTCCCCCGGGAGTGGGGAGAGGAGAGAGGAGGTGGAGGTCACATGTGTACGGCTCCCATTCAGAGGGCTCCAAACACCCTCCTGATGGAGAGACATGCAATGAAGCAGACATGCAAAGCCTCAACCACGGGACCTGGGCAGGAGGCAGGCTTCTACCCTACCGCTCTTTCAGCTTTTCTGTATGTTTGAAAATTTCTGTAATAAAACATTGGAGAAAAACAATTCTCAAAAGAAAGCATTCTCAATACCCAGCCATTCCTCCTTCCCGAGCTACCATTGTTACCAAGTCCCACATGCCAGGCACCACAGGCAACTTCCACATCTGATCTCCCTATATGGAAGCGATGGCCCTCCCCACATTTCAGGGGACAAACAACAACCCGGACAGGCTGAGGCTCTGCCTTACTTGGAAGGGCAAAGTGGCTGGGAAGGATCCCACTGCTGGGGTGGGGCCAACTGCTCAGGAGCCAGCCATAGGGGGGCTGCAGAGTTCCCAGAGCAAGGCCAGGCAGGGCCCCTGGGGTGGAGGGAGGCACTGCCAAACTCAAGGCAGCGGTCTTTACCCGTGGAACCAGAAGCACTCGGCATCTGTAATAACTGATCGGTGCACCTCACCGAAATATCTGCCCTGTGGAGGGGCAGGATCCCTGTCCATGTCACTCAGTTAAGCCTGGTTCACAGTCGGGGCAATTCTAGCTATAGCCTGGCCTGGGTCTACCCTGCATGGGGACAGCAAACTGGAGGCCCACTGGACTCGGGCTGCCCGGCCAGCCTGTTCAGGCTGCCTGCCTCACCAGCAGTTCTGCTCCATTCCAATCAAGCCAATTCCTTTTCCCATCTCCCAGGTCTTGCCAAAAGCCTGGCTGGCCTGTGTTTGTTTCTTCTGCTGCTCTGTGGCAATTACACGGATGACACCCTGACAAGCTCAGAACGGTGCACTTCCCAAGTTAGGGCAAGTGCTGCTCCTTCTTAAATAAACAGAAAACAAAACACAAAAGACCTGATCAGCTGTCAAAACAATGTCACAGATGATACAGCTGACAAATAGCCACCCAGATGACCAAAAGTGCTGATGTCCCCAAACTCCCCTTCAGTGTAACCAACCGCTCACACACCCCTCCACCGTGGCAGAGTCTCCAGATCGCTGCCGCGTGCAGGAGGCCTGCGGCCAGGAAGGAGAGGCTCACGTCGGAAATAAGGGCAGGTCTCGACTTCATTTCACATACAGTGTCACTCGTTGTTTTTCTCAGCTTGAGCTAGATAAAGAAGCATTTCACGACTTTCCAGGTTGTAAAATAATAATTTGCGTAGCTTGTCAGACGGCTGGGTGAGAGCTGCGCAGAAACACCCCCTCGTCTTTCTGGGGACTCTACCATCTGCTGCAAACACAAGGACCACCCTCCTGCTCCCTTGCAGCTGAATATATTTTGTCCAACCAGGACAAGTCTCCCAAAGCACACAGCAGCTCATTCCTGACCAGGGGACATCCTCCCCAGCGGTGGGTGCAAGGTTTTATCTCGGCTGGGAAAACAAGAACGTTATTTAATGAAAACTTGAAAGCACTGTCTCCTCCCGCCACCCTTTCTGCTCCACTCCCTGCTCAGAAAGGAGCCCTCCTGACCTCACTCCCACTCTCCACAGCCTCCACTCTGTGCTAGGAGAGGAAAAGGAAATTTGAACCGAAGGGCCCTCAGCTCCTCGGCCTCTGGCCCCCAGCGTTGGTACTTCCCAGCTACTTTGAAGAATACTCTTGTCAGAGGCTCCTTGCCAGGACCCTCCCAAGTATAGCTTCCTGTGTCATCAGCCTGCTGCCAATTAGGAAGATCCCGGCTCTCCCTACCACCCCCTCATCAGTGGCCACCCTTGAGCTTGCCTCTGGTCTGACGCACCACTGTCATGGTTAATGTCACCACAAACCCAGCAAGAGCGCTTGTTTGGTAAGTCAACAGACACCGAATGCCACTGGAAACCTCCCCCAGAGTGAGTCACCTATTCAGAGCTTCAGAAAAATGTCCTCTCCGAGTGATGTGACAGCACTTAAGGGCTTGAGGGACAGAGAAAGTGAAGGAGACTGCTCCACCGCACCCTGTCCCCAGCCTCCTTAGGCTGATGTTTATCTCTGCCAAGAAACTTTGGAGGATCAAAGGCTAAGGGATGATCAAAGGGACCATCTCCTAAAATCCTTGCCCCTTCCATGCTGCCACCTCACATGACACCACTGAGAGAGAGAGCTCTGCCTCAGTGACAAGATTCTACATGGCAAGGTGGAAACCATGCATGCACTAGAGGCTGGGAGTAATACAGGATTGTGTCAACAGTGTGAAGGGCAGGCTAAGAGCAAGGGCTGGGGCCAGACAGCCTAAGCCCCAATCCTGGCTCTATACCTAGCCACATGGAAGAGCTGGGCTAAGCCCCACAACCTCTTTGAGCCTCGGTTTTCACATCTGTAAAATGGGAGCAGCAAATGTATCTACCCTGTAGGAATGAAAAGACTATGAGATGAGTTGACCAAAGCAAAGACCCCAGGCAGGGCAAGTACACAGAGGACCCCCAGAGGAAGCAGTCACAAGGCACAAAGCACCCTCGCTTTCCCCAGATCTGGGGCTGTATGTTTGTTAGTACCAGCTACACCTGATGAAATTCAAGATGGCTTTCTAAAGGAAAATGCAATGGTTTTAATTAATCCCTGCTGGCTTCATCCACTGAGCAAACATCTACTGAGCACCTACTATGTGTCTGAACCTCTAATGAGTGCAGGGCAGTTCTAGAAACCGATCATTAGGATATAGCTAACTGGATGTTGGTCATGACTTCGAATGTCAGGGAAAAAAGTCATAACCAAATAATCAAAGTAACCAAAGGCATCCTATCACGGTGTTATTGCTATCCTGTTTCCCCTAAAGCTGAGAAACTCCTGATGACTTTTTTCAGCTGAAAAATTCCTGCTGCTCGAGAAAGTGTTCAAAGGTTTCTGGGCTTCAAAGCCTCCAGCACACCCCATCATCCCGTGCATGGGTTGCCTGGGTGAGGAGGCACCAAGCAAACTGCGTCCCCGAGCAAGGCTCAGTCCCAGGGACCCAAGGACCTCTCACTTGCATCTCTTTATCCCCAGCAGGCCACTGAACCTCCCACATACGCAGTGGTATTGACTTAGGCCTCGATAGATGGAGGCTCCTTAGGAAAAGGTCAGCCTGGCCTGGCATGCTTGCCAGACCCTCCCTTACAAGGGCCACCCCGCGTAGGCAGGGAAGCCTGGGAGTGGCTGCTGGCAGTGCCTGATCGTGGGCTCCCCAGCATAGGCAGGACATGGAGCCCAGTCCCCAGCAGAAGTTAATCAGGCTCAATCACAGTGGCAAACCCACCTGATGTCTGGACAGCCCTCCCTATGGTACTACATTCCCCACTCCACAGCCCTTGCACCCAGTCCAAAAGGTTGCAGCTCCTGTCTGCGCTCAGCTGGCCCAAAAGAAATGACCAATTGATAGACCAAGGGAGAAGTGACATGCCCTAAGTGCCTATTATATACCAGTCTCCTTCACACCCATTATCTTCACTTAGTCCTCAAAAAGTATGGGAGGTGGCTCTGATCACATCTGTTTCATGTGCATTTAAGAAAACCCGAGGCCAGGAGAGGTGGTATGACTTGTCCCATGGCCACTGGCTGGAAAGTGCAGAGCCAGGCCTCAGATCCAACCCTTTCTCTCGGTCTGCAAGGTTATTTATTGCCTTCCTCTCTTCTCTAGTCTTCATTTTAGGTCTCCAAGCACATGGTTGATGAGTTTGCATACAGTAGATGCTAAATAAAAACCCTCAAGGGGCCTGTCCTTTAGGCCTCAGTCACCTGAGTCTGCCGATGGCCACTGAATACATCTAATCCATGGTTTGAAAAGCAGCCCCTAGTAACTCAGAACCCCAAGTATGTAAGCAAGCAAGCACGATGCTGGGGACCCGTGATAATCCCGGGAGGTCCCCGGGGCGGGGGTCCCCCAGCATTCTCTCTCCCCAAAAGCTGGGAAATTAATCGAATGTAGGAAAACAGGCCAGCCGTGCTCTGTCTATAGGAAACGTACAGTTTCTGCCTGTTCACGGGTCTTCCCACCCTCGCAGAGTCTCACTGGCATGTCCAGAGAGCTTGCTGGAGATTGCAGACCTACCAGGTCAAAGCCCGCATGTCCCTAGGGTCCTGGTGTGTACATCCTTGTGTGGAAGCTACCCTCAACCTCAGCCACGGGTTGAGAACTGTGCTGCCACCTACCCTGCTTTCCTTAGAGTGATGCTATCCCAGGCTCTGGCTGTGCCTCAACTAAAGAGAAGCCAGATGGACACAGAGCTGGGGGCTTCTGACACAAAATCCCACCTTGGCATCACCGCTGGCCCCAGCCCAGGCCACTGCCCAGAGGCAACACCGGGGATTCCCCCTGGCAGGTAGGACATATGCCTCTAAGAATCCTCCTGCCCCCACACTCCACTTGATCACCAGGGGTGACTTTGAAGGGAAAAAAGAAATCCATCCCCCAGGATGGTGCTGTGAGGCATTTGCCAACCAACATGTGTCACTGTTTCCTATGAAAACGGGGACGTGTGTCCCTGCACTGGTGCCACCTCCCTAAGCTGATAAGGACTTCACTTGGTAGCCCTTGGCTTTTCTTTAGGAGTCTGCGTGGAGGAAAGGGTTCTGACCACCCCTAGACTAGCAACTGAGGCACCCACAACTGCTGTGGTGGGGGCTGAATGATGAATAGTGCCAGGGACTCCAAAGAGCCCGGAGTCAGGCGCAGAGAGAGAGAGGGCCAACTTGGTGCTTTTTTTCTCAGTGACAGCGGTTCAGAGCTATCCATGCACCTTCCTCCTCTCTGCCCCTCCCTGTAGACAGCAAGCATCCGCCTGCAGACACAGAGCCTGAGGCTCACCCACACCCTGACCCTACCTGCACAACTGTCCCCGAAAGAGCCCTCCGACCACCAGCACAGCCCAGAACTACTGAGCAGCAAGTAGAAGGGCAGGCAGGGCCCCCTGTCCCCCCCACCCCACCCCCGCCACAGCTCCAGGGGGCACCCCCCGCCTGCAGGGGGGGAAGCGCAGGTCTCCTATGACTCCACTGGCACCACTGTCAATCAGGAACCATGCCCCCCACTCTGAGCAAGAGCTTCCTGTTCCCGCATCATTTCTGCCCCCCCCTCCAGGAAGGCTGTCTTCAGACCAAACACGGCCACTTCCCCAACCCCCCCCACACACAGTTTTCTAGTCTGCCCAGGCCAAAGCAAGCACAGCGTGCCCCAGGAGGTCCCAAAGACGGGGACACAGAGAGGACAGAGCACCCAGCAACTCCACCCCAGCTGACCTGCAGCCATTCGCACCTCTTCCCCCGCCCCACATGGGTTCCCATACTTCCACCAGGAGAGGCCACGGCCAGGTCAAGCCCCGCACCCATGGGAGAGGGACGAGAACGCGGCGAGTCGTGAGCTCTCCCCCACTTAATCCTTCGTCCGAAATAGCCCGGGGTAATCCAGGGAATTAACCTGGAGCCTTGAAGAAAGAGAAGGAGGCACTTCGGGGGAGGAGGGCTCAGCGTGTCCCTGGCCGGACCAACGGCAAGGTCCATTCTGCGGGCACCGCGACCCGCTTGAGGGCTGAGTCTGCGTCCGCCGCGCCGCTCCCCAACCGGTCCCGGGTCAGGAGTTCTGGCGCTTCTACCCAGAGCCCCGGGTCCGGTCCGCTCCCGGCCACTCCCCGCCCCGAGGCGAGCCCAGACCCAACGTCGGAGCTCCGGGCCCGCGAGTCCCGCGCCGTCAGCCGAGGGCCGGCCAGTGGGAGCGGTGGGCAGCGCTCTGGGCCCTTCCCCGGACAGCGCAGTCCTCACCTAAGACCGAGCGCCGGGTCGGGGCCACGACCCCGCCGGAGACTCTCGGGGTGAGCCCGGCGGCCTGCCCGCCCCGCCGCGAGGGAAGCCGGGGTCCCCACGAAGTTCGCACGCCCCGACTCGCCCGCCGCCCCCGGTCCCCGCTTACTTGTCGCGGCGGCCGCCGAGCTCCGGGATGGCGCCGAGCGGCTGCGAGCCGAGGCCGGGGCCGGGGCCCGGGTCGGGGCGGCGGACGCACGCGGCCAGGTGTCGCCGGTGCCGCTCCAGCAGGCCGGCGTTCTCGCGGCTCAGCCGCGCCACTTGGCGCTCCAGCTCCTCGATGCGCCGCCGCCGGCGCGCCAGCAGCTCCTGCTGCGCCGCGACGATCCGGGTCAGCTCCTGCAGGTACTCGGCCGCCTTGCCGGGGGGCTCGGCGGCGCTGGCCATGGCCCCCCGCGGGCGGCCGGCCGCGCCTCAGGCGAGCGGGCGGCGGGGCGGCGGCGCGGCCATGGCTGCTCGGCTGGGACCGCGGCTCCGCGCGGCGCGGGACTCGGCCCGGGGGGCGCGGCGGCGCGGGGCTGGCGCGGCCCCGCCTCGGCTCCCGCCTCCTCCGCCGGCGCCCGCCCCCGGTGCCGCCGCGCGCCGCCGCCCGCTGCCCCACGGATGATGCGCCGGGCGGCGGGGCGCGGAGCTGCGGCCGCCACGGGCAGGCGAGGAGTTTGCAAAGTGCAGCCGCGACGCGAGGGGGAGCGGGCGCCCGGGCGGCGGCGCGGGAGGAGGCGCGGGGAGCGGGGGAGCGGGGGAGCGAGGGCGCCGCCTGCCGGGCCCGCCCTCCGCCCGCGCCCGCTCCTCCCGCGGGCTCCGAGGGCTGCGTTTGATGGAAAGAAATTCGGCGAGGCGCGTCTTCATGGCACCAGCCCACGGTCTTAGGGAAGTGTACGGAGAAAAAGAAACAATACGCTCACGAGAACTCTTCTGAGCAGGGTTCGTTTTGTCGTCCCCGGGCAAGACAACTTTCCCAGGCTGTCCCTTTCCAGCTGCGACCAGAAGATGGCCCCGAAGCCTCTGTGCTGGTGTCTGTCTGTCCTTCGGCCCCCAAGGCCCAGGCCTCCTGGAGGTCTGGGGAACTGAGGGCCTGACGATGCATCCTGCCTCCTCCGCACCGCGCTGACACCTGCAGCTATTCATTTTACCTCTTTGAGCCTCAGTCTCCTCCGCTGTAATGTTTTCTGTTTCTTTTTTTTTTTTTTAATCTTCGTAATTTTCATAAATTTCTTTCAGGCTAAACCTCATTTTCTATCTTTTTTACTTAAAGAGTTGGGTCTTTCCATTGTTTCTTTTCCAGCAAACGCTTTAGGCTATTCATTTACCTCTGGGCAAAGCTTTAGCTACATCTCCTAAGTTTCTGAAACTTCGACATTTCCAAGTTGATAGCATTATCTTTGTCAGGCTGGCTTCACTGAGGCTTGGTATTCAGGTTTGGTAATCTCTCCCCACCTCCAGGAGAGGATGAGCCTGCATTGAGAGACCAAGACCATCCAGGGCCCTAAGTTTTCTTTGGGTACCCCTGGGGGAAGGCCTGTGGAGAGGGAGAGAATGGCGATAGGGCCATTGGTTGGGATCCTCAAATTCACCAAGGACTGGTCTATCAGGATGAGGTCATTCACACACCACCACTGAATGACAGCTGTTAACACAACTTGAAACCTGTCCCTCATTACTAGCCCACTTGTTGTACTCTAGAAATTCACATTATCTTTATAAATCCTGTAATTATCTTGTGAACAGCACCATTATATAGTGTCTTATTTGAAAAAGTAGTCATCATTTCAGTTTATATGTTTAAAATACAGCAACATTTTTGCAACTCCTAGGCTAATAGTTCCTCCTTTTGAGGCTGCATGTGGTGAATCACACCTGAAATCCTAGCACTCTGGGAGGCTGAGGCAGATGGATTGCTTGAACTTAAGAAGTTCCACACCACCTCAAACAAGAGCAAGACCCCGTCTCTACTAAAAAACAAAAAAAAAAGAAAAAAAACTAGCCAGGTATCCTAGTAGACACCTGTAGTCCCACCTACTTTGGAGACTGAGGCAAGAAGATCACTTGAGTTTGAAGTTGCTGTGAGCTATGATGCCACAGTACTCTACCCAGGGCACCAAAGTGAGACTTTGTAAAAAAAAGAAAAAAAAATTCCTCTTTTTGTAGGATACCAGGAGCTTCCCAAAAGGGCTGTATGTAGCCCAGGCTTGTCACAGCCTTATGGGGGACCTGACTATGCAGTCACACATGGGTCTCTGCCGTGTTTGGGAAAGAAGGCACTGTCAGTGAGGATGGCGGCAGACAGGGCTGCTGGGTGGGGGAGAGCGGCTGGGCTCCTCTGCTAAGCCCAGGGCACATGTGGTGCCCAAACCGCCCTTTCCCGCGGTTCCAGATTGAAACTGACCTCACCTTTCCATCTCCGTGCTGCCTCCTTGAGGAAACTCCCTACCTTGTTCCTCAGCAGACCGAGCACTTGGTCTGTGCCAGGCCTGTGTGGCACTGGAGAGCCTGGCAGGGTGAAACCAAGCCCCGCCTTTCAGGAGCTTCCTGTCCTGGCTAGGGTGGAAGATGGCAACAGGCACACAGGGTGCTGTGGGCTCCTCTAGGGAGCTACACTCTCCCCGAGGGCTGGGCAGGACCCTGGCTCTCAGGACCTCCCCATGCCCAGACCCCCTGAGTCCCACAGAGACCCTGGGGCACCAGGGGAGAACACCAGCTCCCCTCACTGGGCTCCTCCACTTGAGGTGACGGGAGGGGGAGAGGAGGCGCGCCCTCAGATCTGCCCTCTGCCTCTGCCTTATTAACATCCATGCCGGCACTCTGGGGTGCTCCAGTTACAGCCACGTCCCCGGAGCTGGAGGTTGCAAGAGAGTCTACCCCAGCAACGAGGTCAAGTACACCATCCTTCCTGGCTCACGCTCCAGGGAAGGAATAGAGCCTATGTCCACTAGAGAAGGGAGGTCACTTCCTCCAAGAGCATCGACCAGCCACTCATTTAGCAAACATTATTGAGCATTGACTGTGGCCAGGCTCTGGGGACACTGAGCAGGACAGACAGGTCCCTTTCCTCTTAGACATCTCCCATTGAGATGGCAGGTGAGCATTGATCCCACAGGATCCTGCATTCAGACAGGCCCTCACTTGACTTCATGCTCTGTTTTATCTGTCTCTTAGTCTTAATTTTTGAAAAAGAGTCACAGCATTTTACACTGGGCCTCTCAAATCATGAATCCAGTCCCAGAGGAGTGTAGGGAGATGCTGGTAGGCATTTAACAATCAGAAAAAAAGCAACATTTGTAGCATTTGCCAGTTTCCATTGTGTAAATATTCCCACCATGGCTGATTTCAAGCTCTGAGTGTGACCTCAGTGTCCGTGGGTGGAGCTGGGACGAGGGCACGGCCTGCCATCAGAAGTATGACCAGGCTGACTCCCTCATACCACAGGACGAGCAGTGAGACGGGGCACAGTGCGCTGCAGCAGCACCTGACAAGTGCTAGATCTGTCTGAGATTCAACATGAACCTGATAGTAATAATAATATGTCAGCCAGAAAGCTTTGCCACTGGGTCAAAGAAAGTAGAGAGCTGCGAACATATTCTTGCAGCTGACTTCCCTGCTCCTCTCCAAGCTGGAGAGTGCCACCCTTCCCCAACACTCACGCAAAATCAGGCCTGACTTTGGAAGATGGTCGAGCATGATCCACCTGCTACCCCGTTCTACAAACTCTGCTGCCTCCTCCTCTAGTCTCCCTGGCTCTACCTCCTACCACTAGACCCCACTGAATGAATCAACCTCCCTTCTGGACGCAGGACTGGACTCTGGACTCTGAGCACCCAAGTGTCTCCTTCAGTAAGAACATGAGGAGCAGAGCAAGGAAGCAGATCGGTCAGGTAGGGGCAAAGCAGGTGCTTTACCATGCTGACAAACAAAGCCCTGGAAACAAACTGAGGCCCCCCAATATGGACAATCTCTTGTCTAAACTCCCACAGCGTAAGGTGGAAGACTTGGAACTTCTGGATTCCCAGCAGCACTCTAGAGTAAATGCCGTGGTCGCTGCCCAGGTTCTCACTTCAAGATGAGCCCCTTATCTCTCAGTGGCTGGCCATGTTGGCAGGTGATGGCTCACAGCTCAGACTCTCTTGGGAAATTGCCTGAGATGGCGGACTCTGCCTTGGAATCTGCAAGGTGGTGCTCCCTTCCAAGGGCAGCCCTCATCCAGTAACTGATTCGTGTGGGAAGAGAATAGCCCAGCACCCTTGCCTCAATTTGCACAACTCTGCAGAGTTATCCCAGCTCCAGAATTCCTAGTGGGATCACCTCTGCAGGGCTTTTACCATGGCCCAGACTCTCCCACCCCCAATCCTGCCTGCCTCTTTTTTCCCTTGCTGGTGCAGGGTCCGAGAGTTCTCCCAGGAAACCTCTCACACACAAACCTCCATCTCAGAATGTCTCCCTGGGAGGTGACCCAGGACACTCTCCTCATCCTCCTGTCCTGTCCCTATCTTCATAGGACTTATAGGATGTATGTGCCTTAACACTAAGGTTAAGGTTTTCCTGCTTTGTATACAGATGGATTCTAAAATCTAAAAACCAATAGCTGGTTTTTCCAGTATGATACATTCAAGGTCAAGTAGTTTAAATCGAACTACAAAAAAGAATATGTAAGTCTGAAGCATGCACTCCAGAGAAAATAAAGGTAACAAAAATTGGGAGGAGGATACAGGAAGAAAGGAGCATTTTATGTATAATCTTTATTACTTTTTGCTGTTTATTATCCATCTTCAGATTCTCAGTGAGATCCTCCCCCTTTTTAATGTTACTATTTGTTGTAGAAAATTTATTTTTCTCCTTAACCACTTTCCTCAGTGGGCTGTCCGGCTCGCTGCTATCATTTGGGCTGGCTGCTTCCTGGCCCTGCTACACGGCTATCACTGGGGATGCTTCTAGGTTGGGTCTACTGTTCTTGCAGCCTATATATTCTCTTTCTTAGATTCATGTTCTGTTTTGCAGTGTCTCTCCTCAAGCAATTTTCCCTGAGATGGCCTGTGGATATGTCTTTGAGTTTCTGTTTCTGAAAGTATTACTTTGCCCTCACACTTGACTGATAGTTTGGCTGGGTATAGTATTCCAGGTTAAAATCAGTTTCCTCAGAACTTGGAAGGGTTTGCTCCATTTCCTCCTCACCTGGCTAGTCTAATTCTTGTTCATTTGAGGAAGAGATTCTTTTGGGGGGTGATATTGTATCTGACTGGGACATTTGGAAATCTCCTGGGGGACATTTCTGATCACCACAATGACTGAACATACTCTGGTGTTCAATGGGTAGGGGCCTCAGAAGCAGCATGCAAGGAGCCCCATGCAATATGAACTGTGTCCCACTCACATCTCCAAAAAGAAAAACAAGGTTGAAGTTTCACACTACCAAATTCCAAGACTTATAATAGGGCAAGAGTAATCAAAACAAACAGTACTGGTATAAAGAGAGACACACAAATTAATAGAATAAAAAAGGATCTAGAAAAAGGGGTCTACCGATACATAGTATATAGACACACAAATTAATAGAATAAAAAAGGATTTAGAAAAAAGGGTCTACCGACACATAGCAATTCATATAGTATATGAATTTTAACAATTAAGGTTGCCAACTCATCCCAGAAAAAGTGCTATGTTCCTCACTGCTGAATATCATTGGAGAACTCCACAGTCACCTTCAAAGTTCTCCCCTTAGGAAACTTTGCACTGACACCAGCGCCTCGTTCCCCCTTCAAAGTGATTTTGAGCTCTTTTTCTGGAATGGCCATCAGCACTGTCATCATATTATCCTTGATGTTCTGGGTGTCATCAAAATATCCTCCTTTCAATATTTACTTTCTCTTTAGGGAAAGAAAAAAGTCACTGTGAGTCAGATCAGGTGAGTCGGGAGGGTGTTCCAATACAGGTATTTGCCTATTGGTTGAATAGTGTTCATCAGGGAACTCCTTCAGGACCATTTTTTGCACATACCTTTCTCATGCCAAGATTTTAAGATTTTCCCATTTCTCTATCCATGTTTATTTGGTCTTCAAGGCTTTTCAAAGCCAGTCAACAATTTTCACACACAATTCATCGAATTTTTGCAATGTTTCCATCAGTTCTGCCTGTTACTGGCTGCCCTGACCTCCCTTCATCAATGACACTTTCTCTCACTTTGGAAAAACTTTTAATCCACTTGTACACTGCCATTTTCTTCATGGCATTATCCCTATAAACTTGAACTAACATTTCTCTGATTTCACTTCCACTCTTGCCAAGTTTAACAAGAAATTTAATATTTGTTTGTTGCTCTAACACAAGCTTCAACATTCTCATGGCAGTACACAAAAACACACAACAACAAAAATGAATGTCAATCAGCAAGACATAGCCACACATCGACACGAACACGGCTGTGAGCCACTGAAAAACCAAGGTTATGAAACCTTACCAAGCTGTTTGTACAGTGCTGCCAACATCAACACATGATAGCAAGTTCATGAACTTAATTGTCAGATCTTTATATACTTACTCAATTCAATGAATATTTTATTTTGAGATAGGGTCTCACTCTGAACCCTGGGGTTGAGTGCCCTGGTATCATAATAGCCTCAAACTCTTGGGCTCAAGTGATCCTCCTGCCTCAGCCTCCTGAGTAACTGAGACTACAGGTACCCACCATAATCCCCAGCTAGTTTTTCTATTTTTAGTAGAGATGAGGTCTCTTTCTTGCTGAGGTTGGTCTTGAACTCATGAGCTCAATCGATCCACCTGCCTCAGCCTCCCAGGATTATGGGTGATTTATATCCCAGGATTATAGGCCACCACTGCTGGCCTCAATTCAATGAATTTTTGACAAAAATGCTAAGCTAACTCAGTGAACGAAAGGATTGTCACAATGAATGTTGCTGGGTATCTTTATATAAAAGAATGAACTGCCACCCGTTTATCACAATATCTGTAAAATTAACTTGGACTATATCATAAACCTAATGTAGGAGATAAATATACAAAACATCTAGAAAAAAATTTTTATGACCTTGAGTTTGGCAAAGATTTCTTAAATGTGACACCAAAAGCATGAACTCTAAAAAGAAATCAACAAATTGGACTTTATCACAATAAAAAACTTGCTCTTCAAAATAAGCTATTAAGAAAATGAAAAGGTAAGTTATAATGTGGTAGAAAATATTTGCAAACAATATATTCTGGTGAAAACATGTATGTATAATAAATAAGGAACTTTTACAACTCAATAAAATCAAGAAAAACAACCCAATTAAAAATGGGCAGAAGTTTTTAATAGGGATTTCACCCAAGAAAATATACAAATGCCAAGTAAACACATAAAAACAAGCTCAACATCGTTAGTCATTAGGGGAATGCAAATTAAAACCACAATAATTTAGATATGACATCAAAAGCACAAGCAACAAAGAAAAACTAGATAAAGTAGACATCGAAATTAAAGGTTTTTATGCTTTGAAGGACTTCAACCAAGAAAGTTAAAAAAAAAAAAAACACAGAATAGGAGAAAAATTTTGCTAATCACGTATCTGATTAGAGACTTGTGTCTAGAATATATAAAGAACTTTTACAATTCAATAATATCAAACACAACACAATTTAAAAACATGCATAGGCTCTGCATAGATGTTTCTCCACAGAAGACATAATAAACATATGGAAGGGTGCTCAACATTATCAGCCATCAAAGAAACGCAAATCAGAGCCACCAGATGCCTCTCCCACCCACTAGGTTGTCTGAAATAAAAACTACAGACACTCAGGTGCTAGGGAGGATGTGGAAAGAATGGAACTGCATATTCTGCTGCTGGGAATGTAAAACAGAGCAGCTGCCTTGGGAAATAGTCTGGCTATTCTTTGAACATTTAAATATTTAAACCATATGACCCAGCAATTCCATTCCCAGGTATAAGCCCAAGAGAATTGAATATAATATGAATTGGGAAAACATGCTAAGAGGAATTAGCGAGTCACAAAGAACCACATATTATGTGATTCCTTTTCTATGAAATATCCCAAATAGGCAAACCTGTGGAGGCATAAAGCAGATTAGTGGTTGCATCTGGGCAAAAGGAAAGTGGTGGGATTAGAGGGTGAAGATTTCTTTCTTTCTTTCTTTCTCTCTCTCTCTCTCTCTCTCTTTCTTTCTTTCTTTCTTTTTTTTTTTTTAGAGACAGAGTCTCACTATGTTGCCCTTGGTAGAGTGCTGTGGTGTCACAGTTCACAACAACCTCCAACTCTTGGGCTTAGGTGATTCTCTTGCCTCAGCCTCTGGAGTAACTGGGACTATAGGCACCCACCACAATGCCCAACTATTATTTTGTTGCAGTTTGGCAGACAGGGTTCAAACTTGGAGGGTGAAGATTTCTTTTCTTTTTTTTGAGAGACAGAGTTTCACTTTGTCGCCCTCGGTACAGTGCTATAGCGTTACAGCTCACAGCAATCTCCAGCTCTTGGGGCTTAGGTGATTCTCTTGCCTCAGCCTCCAGAGTAGCTGAGACTACAGGCTTCCGCCACAATGCCCAGCTATTTTAATTGTCGCAGTTTGGATGGGGCCTGGTTGGAACCCACCACCCTCTGTATATGGGGCCGGCGTCCTCCTCACTGAGCCACAGGCGCCGCCCAAGGGTGAAGATTTCTTTTCTTTCTTTTTTTTTTTTTAATTAAATCATAGCTGTGTACATTAATGCAGTCATGGGGTACAGTGTGCTGGTTTTATATATAATTTGAAATATTTTCATCAAACTGGTTAACATAGCCTTCACGGCATTTTCTTAGTTATTGTGTTGAGACATTCATATTCTACACCAAGGGTGAAGATTATTTAATGGAGTAATGGAAATGGTCTGAAGTTGACTGTGGCAATGTTTGTGCATGTCTGTGAATATTCTAATATTCCTCTCCACTTCCCAGGTGTTCTCACTTGGACGCGTCATGCATTCACGCTGTGCAGTTCCGTTCATGCTGCATCCTCTTCCAGACACCTGCTCCCCACACTCTCTGCACTAGCAAACTCCTAATCATCCTACAAGACCCAGTTCAATTAGCACCCGCTGCTGGCAGCCCTCCTTGACTCCCCCAGCCCACTTGGAAGCTTCTTTTGCCTCCCAAGGTGCTTCATCCTGCTGTTTTTCAAAAATGGCCTCACCTGTTTGGCGGGAATGTGGGAAAATAAAATCTAACTCTCAGACATTGCTGGGGTGACAATGGCACAAGCTCTTCATGGGACAACTGAAGATTCTGGAACTGTATTTCAAGTGCACACACCCTTTGACCTGACAATTCCTATTACAGGAATTTATTCCACAGGTAAACTCATATGGTGAGAGGAACCATGGAAAATCCCTTCTGTGAAACCTCTGAGCCTCTTATGAATTGGGGAAGCTCTTTGAGGGTGACCCTCAAGACAAAGCCAGGCCTACACCAGTGAATATGGAATGTTCCCACTGGGGCAAAAATCCCAAGGAATATGCAGAATTATGTACTTGGATGTGCACAGACTATTTCCAGGATATACTCCAGATAATGCTAATGGCAGGTGCCTCCTGGTCTGTTTTGCCTTTTTGTAAGGTGGGAAGGAGACTGATTCTACAGCTTTTATGAAGTTCAAAGAGAAAAAAATAGAACAAAGACAATTTAATCAATTTACAAATGAAACAAAATAAAGTTATGATTTATTAAAACTATACAATAAGATGGCTGAATAGGTCCAAATAGATCAACAACTACAGTACATGTTAATGCTTTCAACTTACCTATTAATAGGCAGGGAGGTCAAATGCAGTGGCTCATACCTGTAATCTCAACACTCCAGGAGGCCAAGGCAGTTGGATCACTTGAGCTCATGAGTTCAAGACCAACCTGAGCAAGAACAAGACCCCATCTCTACTAAAACTAGAAAAAATTAGCTGAGTGTTGTGATGGGCACATGTAGTCCCAGCTATTCAGAGGATCACTTGAGTCCAAGAGTTTGAGGTTGCTGTGAGCTATGATGCCATGGCACTCCAACCTGGGGCAACAGAGTGGGAATGTGCCTCAAAAAAAGATTAATTAATTAGTTAACTGATTAAAATAAATTTAAAATAAATAAATAAAAGGCAGAGACTCTCAGGACTTTTATAAAGCCCAGCTATGTGTGTTGCTACGAGGTGAAGCTTCTCAAGAACTTCCTCGGGGCTGGAGTTCCTGCCTGTTAACCCCTCCCTATCCCACATAACCTCGCCTGTCCCGATGCTCCAAGCTTTCCATCCTCAGAGCTTGCCATTGGGCCCATGATTTCTGGTTGACTGAGGAGCATCTTTTGGTTACTCTAGATGGGATGGGTTGGTTATTACAATCACTCCTCATTCATCTCTTTCTGCAAATCAGGAAGGATGCTCGTTCCTCAAATATCTCATTTTGAGGAGGTAACTGGCTACGAACTTACTACTTTCAGAGACTCCGAGAGCAGCTTCATGAAGCCCCATGGCTGGATTGCAGCCCCTCCCAGCACCTCGTGTCCCCAGTAGCCAGCTCCTGGAACCCATGTACTGATAACCCAAAGTAAGCAACTGAGGCAAAGATCTCAGTCCATAGAGGTTTATTATGCTGAAGTTTGAGGGCATGACCGGGAAAAACACAGCCACAGATACATCTGTGACTTTTTTCCATAGAGGGATTTGGGAACTTCAGTATTTAAGGGGCGAGGGTACACAGAAAGAAAAAGGAGTAGGGGGTGGGTAGTGAGACAAGCGGTTACAGTTTTGTAAGGCTCTGAAAATCTGCACTTTACATAAGATGAGGCGAATGTTGGAAAAGAAAAAGGGAGTAAATAAAGAATCAATCCTGCACACGTCCCTTCCCGGGGGAGAAGGAATGATCTTGTCCTGTGTCTGTTCTGCATCTGGAAAGATAAACTGGTAATCAACATTATTAGTGTGGAATCACACAGACTTAACTTTTAGGAGCTAGATTTAGCCTGCAGACCTAAAGTTACAATTTTCATGCTCTGGTTTAAGGGATTCCAGCAAGGAATTGCAAGATCTTAAGGGGGTGTTCTTGGCATCTTTCAGAGGCCTTTTTCTTTCTGCAGGGGACTCATTGTCAGAAATAGCTATTCACTTGGAAAGGGGGGTTGCAGGAAGAACCCCCTCCAGGCTTGACCTCTTTTGCATAAAGATTGGGGGAGGGGTCCTGAGGTTTTCTTTTTCCTTAACAGTACACAGGTCACAGTCTCAGGTCTAAACTTGTTTTAAGTGTCGTTTGGCCCATTCTCTTCTGGACCTATATGGAAGGCTCTGAACTCCCCTTAAAATAAAGGGAATATGATCAGAAAAAAGCATCACCAGAATTACATCGTCATCTGCAGCTATCTGGGCTAACAATCCTTTATTACAAATGGGAAAACTGAGGCCCAAAGAGGGAGGGTGATTGAAAGACTCGCAGCATGTTAATAACATGGTCTCATACAAACAACGCCCCCTCGCCCATAAAAGACCACAAAGGGCCTGGCTAGCCCTGCAACAAAGGTTCGCCCCAAAGGACCCTAGCCCTCCAGAATCCTCCAACAGGCAGTAGACTCTATCCACCGCTTTGGTCCTATATAGAGAGAGGCCTCCAACCACCCCCAGTGCAGACGCCATCTTTGGCTCTGCCCAGGCGGGTCTCTGTACCTTTCATTTAGACCTGGCCTGAACCTCCCCATTCTTTGTTTTTTCTCTGGGTACACTGCTGAACCCCCTATCACTCCCCAGTGTATGACCTAAATGTGGTCATTGAAATACTGACTTTATGAACCCTACAGTGGGTGGGTACACTCCAAACACGTACTTTGACTTTTTTCTCTACTTTCTTTTTTTTGGGGACAATACCATTAACTTAAAAGTTTTCTTACCAAAACATATTTAGTCTATAAGGAAACTTTGTTACTTGCCATAAATTGAAGGCAACCCATAAAATGCAATGGAGTGAAAAAAATGTCTTTAGTTAGAAGTTGTTATCATTGTAAACAGTGATTTTCAACCAGTGTGCCATGAAAAAATTTTAAAGATAATTAATTAAATTATTTTTAAAGAAGTTCAAAGCACAGTAAGTATATTCTTTTTCTTTTAGTCTTTTTATTTTGATTAATGTAATTTAAATGTACCACGAAGTTCAACTATGTTTAAGTGTGCCATGAGATTAAAAAGGTTGAAAAACACTGAAGCATTGCAATTTGGCAAATTACAGAGTGTGTATATTTGTATACACACCAAACAATATATACACATTTTAAGAAAAGAAAAAACTGCCAGTGCCCAAAGGAGGCCAAGGTGGGAGGATCATTTAAGCCCAGGAGTTTGAGACCAGCCTGAGCAAGAGTGAGACCTGGTCTCTACTAAAAACAGAAAAACTAGCCAGACATTGTGGTGGGCATCTATAGTCCTAGCCACTCAGGAGGCTGAGGCAGGAGGATCGCTTGAACCCAACAGTTTGAGGTTGCTGTGAGCTGTGATGAAAATGATGCCAGGGCACTCTTCTCAGAGCTACAGAGTGAGACTCTGTCTCAAAAAAATAAATACCTAAATAAATAAAAAGGGAGATTTGCAAGTGTTAAAGATTCACCAGAACCTGTCTGAAACCTTCTCCTTTGTATAATCAGAAGGACTGCAGGAGAAATAAAAAAGCGAGACCTTTCTCTCCCTGCCACTGACCACTCCATGCTATTTACTACGCTTCTGGGCATGTCTCCTCAAATCATCTCGGGGACTTTGTCTGAGGGGGCACCAGGGGCCCCACAGGGCTTGTCCTACTCCCCTCCCAAGTCTGCCTACTTATCTATATATGGCGATAATAATATCTACTGCAGGGGACAGGGGAAGCCATGAAATTGAAAAAGGTAATATGTAAATCACCCAGTTGTTTATTAGCATAAGGTCCCTGAGGAATGGGAACCGTAGCAATCCCTCCACCCACTGTGACAGTTGACACCCAGGTAGCCAGAGGAGCCTGTGGGATCACTTGCTCAAATGCTCCAGGTGGGGAGGCTGGCAGGTCTGCTTCCCTGGTTGGGCCACCCCTCCTCCCTCTGGCTCCAGTTGAGGCCCAGTAGCACGCCTGAGTGTCTCCTGGCCTCCCGCTGTTGTACCTGAGCACCTAGACCAGGTTGTTCATAAATTGAAACGTATCTCTCACAGTGCTGGCAGTGGGGCAGTCCAAGGTCACGGTGCTGGCATATTCGGTGTCTGGTGAAGGCTACTCTTGCTTCCAAGGTAGAGCCTGTTGCTGTGTCCTCACCTGGGGGTGGGAAGGCCAATCACTATGTCCTCACATGGCAGAAAAATTTGGAAGGCCTCCCTGGGACTCTCTGAAGCCTCTTTTATGAGGATATTAATCCCATTTAAGAAGACAGAGCCTTCTCATTCTAATCACCTCCCAAAGGGCCCCACCTCCTAGGACCATTGCCTTGGGCTTTACATTCCACAACATAAATCGTGGGAGGACTGGGTGTGTGGTCGCAGCCCTCCACCCGCTCCCCTGGAGCATACAGCATCGGTGACACTCACAATGGGGGGGCCCTGAGGGACCCTCCGCTGCAACCTGCCCCTTTCGCAGATGGGAAGATTGGGGCTGGA
Source organism: Arctocebus calabarensis (assembly GCA_963573935.1). NCBI lineage: Eukaryota > Metazoa > Chordata > Mammalia > Primates > Lorisidae > Arctocebus > Arctocebus calabarensis. The sequence continues at coordinate 29,177 of CAUYON010055699.1, forward strand.
GACAAGTCCTCCTCCCTTGCGCCTTGGGCACACATCTCAGCCAGAAGCTTAGCAGGGTTCCAAACGTATCTGAGATGGGGACTGGGGGAGCGAAGGGAGAAAAACACACTGGCATGTCAAAATGAATAAATGTTTAATTAAATGCCCACAGAACATAACATTAGTCAACTAGTCAAATGCATCTCAGCTCCACACTTGTATGGTTATACATACATTTTATTTAATGAGGCAAGAGAGCTTTTAATATGTTCGGTGTAACATAGTATGGAAATGCCAAACCAGAACCTAACACAAAAGTCTTAAAATAGCTCTGCCCACAAAAATCAAGGGTTTGCCAAAGAGCCCCCATTCATTCATTCAACCAGTACTAATGAGTCTGTGAAGCCAGCAGAGCCCAGGTGAGAGCTCCTGATGCTCCGTGGGGCAGAGTCTCTCTTTGCATACCTGGGGAAACAGGCCCGGAGAGCACCAGGCAGGCCTGAGGTCACATAGAGATTCACCTGGTCGCAGCATGGAGATCAGCGTCCAGGCAGCCCATCTTGCCCCTGCTGGAGGCAGCAAGCCCCGGTCTCTGGGGACCTTTCCCCACTCCTCATGAGAATTCACACGGCCAGCCCAGGCCTCCCCTGCCACAGTCCGCAAGGAAACCCATTACAGATTCATTCGGTTTCTACTGCATTTCTAATTAAGAGAACATAGTTATTCTAATTTTAACATCACTCTCTACTACTGCTGTCCCCCTCCCTTCCTCTTCATTTATATAAGGATTGTTTTTGCCTCCTAAGCGCAGGAAGCAGGCCTGGTGTTCTCTTTCTCTCTCTCTCTTTCTCTCTCTCTCGCCTGTTGCTCGGGATGAGTCATCTTTTGGAGCGTCCTTTGTAATGTGGGTGCTGCTTATCCTGGTGTCCTTGACAGACACTTCCCCCGATCGAAGCCCATGGACCTGGCAAGAGGCTGGAGGGCTCGATTCCTATGGACCAAGACCCTTATAATAACATCCTGCCACTGACCAGGCCTGCCCGGCCTTGTCCAGTTACTCATCCCCTGACTCTCACCTCCATAACCTGGGGTTGCCAGATAAAGTACACAATGCCCTCTATTTTTATTTGCTCAGCCTGGTAATTTGGCAGGACCATTCCAGCCACTTGGCCCCTTTGCTGTTTTAGAATCAACTGATAGCTTTCCTACCTCTGGGTATTTGCACATGCTGTTCCTTTGACCGGGGACCTCTCCCCACTCTCCCTGCTGACTCCCTGGCACTGAGATATCAACTCACATGTTGCTGATGCAGAAAAAGCTTTCCCTGAGCACCAGATTTGTCTCATGCTTCTCGCATCCCTAAGCACTGCCTTGAAACGATCTGATTTATGCCCTTCTCTGTATTCCCAATGGAATGCCAGCTCTGTGAGAGATGCTCAGTGTGCCGAGCAGAGCACAGGTGCGTGGTAGGTTCGGCACATGCTTGTCCTGTACTGTGTAATAGGTAGAAGCACCCCTGCGAGAGTGTTTCTGATGAGCCCACTTACCTGCTGAGGAAACTGAGGCTCAGAGAGGTGAGTGACCTACCTGAGGTCCCCAGCTGGCCCTTCACACATATGCCATGTTGCCCGCACAGGAGCAGTTGCTGTCAACAGGATGGAGGGGAGAAGGCACAGGGAAGGGGTAGTTTCTAGCCAGCAGATGAGGCTGGGCTGCAGAGGGGTCTCTGAGAGCACAAGGCCAAGGGCAGGAAAGAATCCAGTGGGAAGAAGACAGGGTTTCCCACAGGTGGTTCATGTACCAACGCAGAAGTACGATGTCACCAGACGGCCATGCACACCCCACCATTGTAAGTTTAATGGTCACGGGCTTGTTTCACTGTGCATCAGAAAAAATACATGACAGGGCAGAAAACCTGTGATTTTTGTGGATACGATTGCTTAGGACGAAGCCAAGTTCAAAATAAATCAACTTAAAGGAAAATGTTAAGAAGAAAACAATGTCCATGAACATAGTAGACCCTAGAGATGATGGTAATCTTGATGATAATGTCAACTCTCCTTTATCAACGCCTCCACCTGCCAGGTATTCTTGCAAGTACTTTCCATTAACTAACTCATTTAATCCTCCAGGCAACCCAGATGATGGAGGCTACCGTTGCTCCATCTCCTAGGTGAGGAAACAGAGGCCGAAGCCCGCCCTGGCCTTCCCTGCCACCACTGCTGCCTCCCCGCACACACGGATCCGGGCCCTCGTCCTGCTCAGCTCCGTAAGCCTCCTCCCTGTTGTGGGAATGCTGCCTTCTTTCCCTCTCACTATTCCCTCAAGCTGCCTGAGACCTCCCAGAGCGAGGACACCTCTTGCAGGAAGTCTTCCCTGATCATCCCCTCCTCTCCACCAGAATGGGGCCTTGTCTGAGCTTCCCCAGGACCACCCCACTCTGGCCCTGAGCTGTGTCCACACAGTGAGCTGCTCTGGGAGGGCAGGGATGGGTCAAAGGCCCAGTGAGATATATACAGGCTCATACGGAGCATGCCTTCTGCCAGCTGGGACCCTCAACTGCTTTCATCCTTTCTGTCCTCAAAACAACTTTGGTTTCTGTCCCAGGCTGTCCCTGGTCAACCAGAGTCGATGCTTTTGATGTGGGCTGGAGCACAGACAGGGGCAGAGCAGGGGTGGCTACCTCAAGGAGGGGTTTGCAGGAAGGAAGTCCAGGCTGAGATTTTGGCTCAACAGCACTAGGGGAGTCAGCAGCAAGCCCGGAGTCGTCTGCACTTGGATACTCACTTCAGCTTTGCTTACAACATCAAGGCGTTGAGAACAAGCCCCGTGCCTGTCACCTGGGGACAGGCGTCTGTGCAGCTGGCCTCCGCTCTCCCTCCCCTGGCTTCCTGCTGCACTCCCCCCAGCATGGAGCCTTTGAACACTGTGTTTGGTTTTCTTTGAGACAGAATCTCACGCTGTTGCCCTTGGTAGAGTGCCATGGCTTCACAGCTCATAGCAACCTCCAACTCTTGGGCTCAAGCGATTCTCTTGCCTCAGCCTCCCAAGTAGCTGGGACTACAGGCACCTACCAATATGCTCGGCCATTTTTTTTTTGTTGCAGTTGTCATTGTTGTTTAGCAGGCCCGGCCAGGTTTGAACCTGCCAGCCTCGGTGTATGTGGCTGGTGCCCTAACCACTGAGCTAAGGCACCGAGCTGCCTGAACTCTCTCCCCACACCCCTCACTAGGTTAACTACCAGTCACACTCCAAGTGCCAGCCTAGTCACTGCTTCCCGGGGAGATGCCTCCCTGACCAGTTCAAATCCCCAATAACATGGGTCTTCTGGAAACTTACACCTTGGCAATGGTCTGTATACAGTGTGATTCTTGGTTTATCTTATTCCCCAGTTGGCCTATAATCATTTTATTCTCCAGAATAAACCCAGAACCTAGCCCAGTGTGGGCACACAGTAAGCACCTAAGATCTGCTTATCCGTGTATAATGAGTCATGGGTTACTCGTACTTACTGACGTGGTGAGATGCCCTGATGTATTTACATGCATGAAGAACATAGTTTAAAAAATCTCTATGGTTTACTGACATTTCTGTAAGAAAAAGTTATTCCTGTATGTGTGTATAGAGGGAGAAAATCTTGGAAGAAAGAAGAGCAAATTGGAAGTGGAGTTAGCAATCAGAAAAGGGGCTGCAGGTGATATGTCTTTTCTTCTTGCTCATCTGTGTTTTCTACTTCAATTAAGTCAGATTACTCTGTGATTAGAAAAGTGCATACAAGTCATCAGGGGTCGTGTTGCCCGCAGGTTCTGTTCAGCAGGTCTGGGTGGGGCGGAGAGCCTGCCTTCCTGATGAGCCCCCTGGGAGCAGCTGCCTCGCGATCTGAGTGCCCAGTGTGCAAAGACAGCGAGGCTAGTGGGAGGGAAATCTCAATGGTGAAGAGGCCTCCACTGACCTCCTGTCCAGGTGATGGAGGAGCCCAGTGGGGGAGAAGGGAGAAGAGACCAGGACAGATGGACAGCCACAGGGACTCCTGGGAGCATCCCGGGCATACGGGCTGAGTGGGGTGGCTGAATGGACAGGTGGTCAGTACAGGAAGTACTGGCCAGATAGGGTGGCAGGTCTAGTTCTGGGGGCCCAGGAGTACGAGCTCCCCTTTGAAATTTTCTCCAGCATTTCCTAGACAGGCCCTGTCTCCTTGTCTACCTCTCACTTGTTCCAAATCAGGCTTTTTCGTGTTCTTCAGCACCTCCCCTCCCCCATGCTGCTGGTTAAATCAAGATAGGATATGAGGAGGCCATGGCAGCTGTCCCACCTGGCCAGCCTAGCCAAAGCCAAAGCTAAAGTAGAGAGGTTTGATTTCTCCACTGCCGAAGAGGGGCACCCACTAAGGTCAGCAGGTTTGCTCCTCAAGGGCCTGGCTGGGGGAGGCAGTGGTTGGGTTGCCCCATTGGCTGGACCTTCAGTATCTCAGGTCAGAGCAAGGGGTAGAGGCCTGGCCAGACAGTCAGGACTAGAAGCAAAAGCTGGGCCTGTTCCTAGTCCCCTCAGGGGTGCAGAGGGATGCTGGTTATAGGACACAGGCAGAAGCAAGGCCAGGCCAGGCATCTGCCCCCACTACAGGCCCGTTCCCTCCCCGGGACTGACCAGTCACCCTATCAGCTACCTCTGAGGAGATTCACTCACATGCACACTTACCCCTGCCACAAACTTCCTAGCAAGCGGGGCCTCGGAAAAAAATACCATTTTCTAACCTTCTCTCCAAACGTGTCACACCCTGCTTAAGTACAATCCGTGGTGGCTCCTCGGTCCCTGCAGGAGAGGGTTGACAACTTTTTGTTTGGTTCCTTAAGGAATGTTAACAAAATTGCATTCCCTCCAGCCTTTCTAAGTTCACACCTATAATGTTTTTCATCCTATGTTTTATGGTATACTTTCGTTTATAGGAACATCTTACAGGATGGACTACAATAAGAATTAACTGCGAGTGAAATATTTTTGGACACTATTTGATAAAGTAAGTTTTAATTATCAAGTTAACCCACTCAGAAGCTAAAGTGATGTGAAATTTTAATGAGTGGGTTGTATCCATTTTGTATTTACAAATAAGAGAAAGCAAGAAAGAGTCCAAGTACATTGAGAAGAGGAACATCTATGGCTTAAATGCTGTGGTCAGTCATCCAGACACTCTAAACTAGCACTTCTGTCATCTCCTGGTTAGGAGCCCAGCAGCTTCTAGGACCTGGCGCAACGCGCCATACTTCCAGTGCCGTGGGTGCGATGCAAACTCAGACCACTGCCCTCCATCCCCAAGACGCCGCACTGCCCACACTCGAGTGTACAAGCTTCTGGCTTTGGCTCCAAGCAGCCTTTCCACAGAGACACCTGTCATTCCAGCCCTGCTCTGACATCACTCCCCCACCCAGGATCCTCTTCCAGGCCACCAACCAGCACAGTCTCTTCCCACAGTTTTCAACATGTTCCATCTCATAGATGGTCCCATGAGCCTTGTCTGTGTCCCCAGCTGCCCTTCTGTAGAGGCCACCTGACTCCCCACCTGCCTGTCCCCTGGCAGCCCCTTTAGGAAGCTGCTGGCACATACCTTGAGCTAATAAATGTTAGTGGAATAAATACCTGGGCAAGCAGGTCCTCGGTAAAAGATACCAACATCCCTCGGAGGTGACAACAGCAACCCAGCTCTCCTGGCGTGGGGACAAAATTATCAGTTTGGGAACCAACACAGATTGGTCTCCAAGTCAGGTGCCGACCAACAGCCCAATAACGTCGCTTTGATTTAGACCAGGATCCCCTGGTCCCTCTCCCATGCCTCTGGGAACTGTCATTTCAGTAGTTCCTTAAAACTTGACAAAATGATGACAATGACACATTTAACCCCCCACTTCGCCCCCTGCCTTTGGGACCCCATGGGAGTGGGGATAGCTGGGCTGCAACTGCTCCTTCTCTGTTTCAAGATGCTTTAGCCCCAAACCTATAATTTCGAAGAGAATAAATAAAACCCTTCTGATACACATCTTCTAGCCACTCTGTGGCCACCCTGGACAAGTTGCCAGAGAAAAGCTGAGACCTTCACATCTTTGGCTGCTGGTGAGTTAAAGCCAGCTCTTTTCATCTCAATAAGGGGCTGGGAGTAGATGAGGGTGATAAGAGGCCGCTTCATTTCTGCGTCTAAAGCTGACCGGCGGTGGTTGCCTGGATGCTGTCAGGAATAGCTTGGGCAGGAAGGAATTCTGGGAAAGATTAGCAATGTCTGCCAGGGCCGCAGGAGGTGGGGGTGGAGACACCCCTTCCAGACTTTTACACTTAGGAAGACAGTCAGAGATGGAAAACCTGTGGCCTCAGGATGGGATTTTTATCCTGCAGGTTTATATATTTTTTAAAATTGAATTTTATTGCCATTCTTTATAAAGTAGGAGCTTTTACCTCTCCCCTCAAAAAAACTGAATTTGGGAAGTCTCCAGGGAGCCAGAAGAATTGGCTCCCTGGGCTCTGCTCTCATCTGGCTTTGGCAAGTGGAGCTTAGGGGGTGAGGCCACGTGCTGTAGTGTCCACCCTCAGCCCCTTGCTGGGGTGCATGCACCTGGCCAGAAAGCGTCCACAATGTGACACCTAGGCTTAGTTATTGCCTGGGGAGGGCCAGAGGGGACTGCTATGAAACAACTCCTGGGGACTGTGTTGTGTTCCCACCCCCAAGAGACTGGGGGTGGTTGCCCTGAACCACCAAGGGAGAGTGAGGAAGAAGTGTCTACATTTATTGAGCACTAAATGTTTGTTCACCACTGTGCTGGGGGTTTTCAGCACGGGGGCTCATTAAACCCACACAGCAACCCTCGGAAAGATACTGCATTACTGAGGCTCAGACTTGAAGTGCCAAGGTCACCTGGCCAGTGCCACTGCCCGAGGGTAACTATGTCTTAAAACAGGGAAGCCAGGAGGCTTTCAGACTCTACTTCCTGGCTCTTATAAGCTGTCCTTATTTGCTTTCAGTAAACAGTCTCCAAAGGATAGTGGTCTCCTGATAAGGCTCCTAATGAAATCCTCCACAGAATTCTATTTGCTAATTATATGCAACATAAAGCTCAACAAAGTAGTGGACGATCACCAAACCCATGGTCTCAGGTTTTTCTTTTTTCTTTTTCCTCATTCTTTAACTGGGATTGCTCCCTTTATTGGATGTTAAAATTATGAATCTAAACTGGTTTTTCCAGAATTAATCACAGGGTCAAACGCTCATGGCAATTTGTTGACATAGCCATACGAACTCTTTTAGGTGCTCTGGTCAATGTGAACCGACCAGTGGGGACCTTCAATGTCAGGAGAAGGGGCTATGACACTGCCCCATTCAGGGTGTGACCATGGGCTAGTCTCTTCCCATCTCTGGGCCTCAGTTTCCCCATCTCTACAATAAAGGAGTTGATGGATTTCCAAATTTTATTTTGGGAGCAGTAAAGATATCACATAAGATATCACTACATATAATAAAACACCAAGGAGTCTATCATAAGCCAAGACCTGCTACAAATCAGAACGCACTAATATGCAACAAGAAAACCGTGATAGATATGCTTTAATGACCTTGATTCTTTTTTGGGGGGGGGATTCATTGAGGGTACAATGAATTAGGTTGTGCTGATTGCATTTGTTAGATAAAGTCCCTCTTATAATTGTGTCCTGCCCCCCAAAGCTGTGCCGTACACCATGACCCTCCATCTCCCTCTCTCCCCTCCCCCTCTCCACTCCCTTATTCCCCCACCCCACACCATGTACTAGTATCGACTGTCCTCATATCAGAATTGAGTCCATCGGATTCTTGCTTCTCCATTCTTGTGATTCCTTACTAAGAATAATGTGTTCCAGCTCCATCCAGGTTAATACAGAAGATGTAAAGTCTCCATCTTTTTTAGTGGCTGAACAGTATTCTATGGTATACATATACCACAGCTTGTCAATCCATTTCTGGGTTGGTGACCTTGATTCTTTACTTCCCTTTCACACTATTGCCTGGCACCTTTGCAGCTCCTCCCATCAAAAGGTAGAGTCTGGGCTGGGCATGATGGCTCACACATGTAATCGAATCCCAGAACTCTGAGAGGCTGAGGCAGGAGGATCACTTGAGGCCAGGAATTTGAGACCAGCCTGAGTAACACAGAGAGACCACCATCTCTACAAAAAATAATTTTAAAAAATTAGCCAGGTGTGGTGGTGTGCACCTATAGTGCCATCTACTTGAGAAGCTGAGGTGGATCCTTTGAGCCTGGGAACTTGAGGTTACAGTGAGCTATGCTTATACCACTGCAGGTGCTAATCAGGGCAACCAGGCAAGATCCTGTCTCAAAGGTAGAGTCTATGTCTCATCCTTTGGCTCTGGATTCAGACACGTGACTTGTTTTGCCCAATATAATGATTTGCAGATGATAGCCTGCCAATCCCAGCTTAGCCCTCAAGAGGCTGTGTGTGTTTCCCTTGTGTCTGAGATTTCAACATGAGAATGACATGGCCCAACTGGAGGAGGAGGAAGTATAAAGCAGAGTCACTCCGTATAAAGCTGAGCCCAGACTCATGAGAAATAATTAAGATTGGCTAATTTAAGCCACTGACCCATACAGGGGGTAGTTTGTTACACAGCATTAGCTAACTGATACATCAAATACAAAACTAGGTACATGAATAGGTGTTTTACAGTATCTCTCTGGTGGAGTGCCAAAAAAAAATAACTAAAAAATAAGTAAACATTTGGGTAGGCAGACAATTCACAGAGGGAAATATGAATGATCAGTAACACGCTAAAAAACTCATCCTCATTGGTAATCAAGCAATTTGAATTAAATTCACAAAATGCCATTTTCAGCTATCAAACCAGCAAAAATAAACACATATGCATGGCAATATTTTGTGCTGGCAAGAAGGAGGAAACAGAAACTCATTTCCAGCTGATGGGTGTGCAAATTGGCATAATGCTTTGGAAATTAATTTAGCAGCATTTAGTGGAATTGGTAATGGGCATACCCTTTCACCCAGTAATGCCTCTCCTTGGGATACTCTGGCTCCTGTGCCAGGGAGTCTTGGACAGGGATGGTCACTGCAGCAGTACTTATTTCAGCAAATATCTGAAATAATATTTCTATCCAACAGTAGGGGAAGGGAATGAAGAATTAAATTGAATCGCAGCTGTACAATGGAATAGTACACAACACCTAAGAGAGGGAAGCAAGATGCTGAACATTACCAAGGGTGGCCATAATTATGTAATCTTTTCAAATAACATAGAAAACAATGATATTTACTAATGCTTATTATTAAAAATAAACGTTGCTTTGGAAAGTTAGGCATCAAATTGGTAAAAGTGGTTGTTTCTGAGAAGGGAGAAGGAAGGGTTTGAGGTAGAAGCTAAATATTTATATTTTTTGATTTATCTGCTTGTTTTTTTTTAAACTGAAAAACAGAAAAAAAGCAACAAAAAACAGTACAGCTTGGAAGTCTATAATGCCAAGTTAATGAGAGCCCACACTGAGTGGTAAGCATAGGGGGTTTGATATGATATTCTTCGTACTTTTCTGTTAAAATTGTTTCTATGCTAAATATTTTTCTAATAAAAATTTTTCTTGTTAAAATTTCTTAGAGATGAGTTGCCCAGGCTGGAGTGCAGTAGTGTGATCATAGTTCACTGAAACCTTGAACTCCTGGGCTGAAGTGATCCTCCCACCTTGGCCTCTCAAAGTGCTGAGATTATAGGCATGAGGCACCATGCCCAGAATAAAATTTCTCCTGTAATTTTTTTTTAGCCCGAGCACAGTGGCTCACACCTGTCTCCTAGCACTCTGTGGGGCTGAGGCAGGTGGAGCCCCTAAGGTCAGGAGTTTGAGACCAGCCTGAGTAAGGCTGAGACTCTATCTCTACTGAAAATGGAAAAATAGACAGGTGTTGTGGCAGGCACCTGTAGTCCCAGCTATTTGGAAGGCTGAGGCAAAAGGATTACTTGAGCCCAAGAGTTTGAAGTTGCCATGAGCTATGATGTCATAGCACCCTACTCAGGATAATAGAGTGAGACTCTGTCTCCAAAAAAAATTGTTTTTAATGAGAAGAAATTTTTTTCTATGTTAAAATTTCTTTTCTTGTATTACTTTTTTTTTTTTTTAGACAGAGTTTCATGATGTCACCATCAGTAGAGTACTGTGGCGTCATAGCTCACAGCAACCTCCAACTCTTAGGCTTAAGTGATTCTCTTGCCTCAGCCTCCCAAGTAGCTGGGACAACAGGTGCCCACCACAGTGCCAGGCTATTTTTTTGTTGCAGTTGTTTAGCTGGCTCAGGCCGGGTTTGAACCCGCCAGCGTCGGTGTATGTGGCTGGTGCTGTAACCACTGTGCTATAGACGCTGAGCCTCTTGTATTAAATTTTTTTATATCATTTAAATATAATACGTGAGACAGTCTGATGCTGGGCTGCTCTGAGGGAAGTAGGGGCAGGCCCTGGTTTGCTCCCCTCCTGCAGTGGGGGCCCCAGACCACGGGGGCAGAGACAGGAACCGGTGTGGATGGTAAACTCTGGTACGAGTCTCCCAGGATTCAAATCCTGCTTCTGCCACTTTCGAGTGCGATGCTGAGCGAGTGGCTTCACCTTGCACGCTCAGTTTGTGCATCTCTGAGTGACTGAGTTTCCCACCTAGGGCAGTGGTGAGGATGAAGCGAACTGGAGATTGTGAAGTACACGGCAGAGTCTGGCAGATTGAGAGAAGGAAACATGGGCCTCTTCCAACTGTCCACGCAGGCCCCCTGGAGCCACGCTGACTGCTGGAGGTGGCTCTGCTAAGTGACCCTTGCTAGGCTGTGGCCCAGGTGGCTTGGAGGCTGCCTGGAGGTGTGGTTTTGGGGAGCCGGAGAAAACCTTCCCTGCCCAAGGACCTTAGGGTAAGATGGCCTTAAGAGTTTCAGCCCGTACCTACCTCTCCTGGCCCCTCCCCTCTCCACACTGGCCTGAAGCTCAGAATTTTCCAGGACACTATAGCCCCACAGTTGAGGAAAATCCACTGGCACTTCATTCATGTATTCATTCAACAAACCATCCTGTAAACATCCTTCCCTGTGTGGGATGGTTTACTCTGGACACAGAACTCGCATTGAGGGAGTGGTATGTTCTCAGAGCTGCATTTCCACCAGCCCTCAGGCAGCCTGTCCCAAAGAGGAGCTCGGGGAGGGAAGACCCCGCCTCTGAGGGGGTTCCTGTGCCTTTTGTCCTTGGAGGTGCCTGACGAGTGTCTGGCCAGGTCTGAGACGAGGAGCACCCAGGAAACCCTGTCCAGGGCAAAGCCCAGGAGAGAATAAGCTGAAGTGAAGGGGGGGGGGATAGAAGATCTCTGCCTTCGATGGATTTAGCTGGGAAGAAACCCACAGTGTATCTCTATCAGCCACCTACCGCTGTAGTCATGCTCCCTAACAAACTGTCCCCAAAGTTAGTGGTGTCAAACAGCCGCCAGTGATCCTCACAGTCATGGGTCTGCAGGTCAGTTGATCTGGGTGGGCGGGTTTGTCCCTTTCGGTGTCTTTCCTCCTCCACAGGCCAGCAGCTATCTGAACTTTTAGATTATGTTAATGGCAGAAGCACCTGAAGGGTGAGCGACATAGAACTGACATGCTGTCACTCTCCCGCATGTTTTATTGCCCAAAACAAGTCACATGCTGTGCCTTGTTGCCATGGGCAGGAGGAACCACATAGGCACTTGGGAGAGGGGGTGTGTCCGCAGGCTGAGGAGCAGGGAATAGCCTGGCACCTGCTTCCTGCTGGGAGCCACTCTGGGTAGTGTGCAGGACAGATGCTCAGAAGGCCACTTGGCAGGTGAGGGATCTACTACAGTCCAGAGAAGTAAAACAAAGCCTCCCCAAAGTGGGCCTGGACTCCCAGTCATCTGATCTCTAAGATCTGTGCATCTCCCACCAGCCCAGACCTTTGCTACTGGCCCTGGATGCCCCAAGGTGTCTGTGTTCTTTCGTGGCTGGTGTCATCATATCTGGAGATGTATCATTTCCAGAATGCCTGTAGCTTCAGGAGTCACAACGTGAACACACACATAGCCATACAAAGAGAGACAGTCAGACACAGGTAGAGACAGACAGATACAGAACAAGAGAGAGCCAGGGAGAGTTAATTTTTGGCCAAACTTAGGAATTCTAGAGAAAAAAAAACCTATATGCAATCCCATATTTTTAGTGCTAAATGGTGCTAAAAGCATTTTCTGGCACCCTTTAAACACTGAGAGTTGCTTGGCTAGTTTGGGGACAGAAAGCTAGAACAGTGTCGTGTCACCTGGTTTTTGTCCATGTGCCTTGTTGAGTGCACTTGCTGGCAAGATCTGGCTGCCTCACCTGCAGTCACACCTGCTGTCCCTGAGTGTGCTTTAAAATGCTGCTCCTGGGTCAGGCTCAGTGGCTAACCGCCTATAATCCCAGCACTCTGGGAGGCTGAGGCAGGAGGATCGCTTGAGCCCAAGAGTTTGAGGTTGCTGTGAACTGTGATGCCATAGCACTCTACCGAGGGAAATAAAGTGAGACTTTATCTCAAAAAAACAAAATAAATGCTGTTCCTTCCTAGAAAGCAAAGCTCAGACCTCAGCTCTGCTAGGCCCAGTTCACGTGAGGTGAATGAAGGGAAGAAACCCGTCACTGGCAGAGAGATCAAACAGGCAGTTGCTGAGACCCTTCTATGTTATCTGGAAGAAGCTGAGGCAGTCGGCTTCCTGATGCTCAGCCTACCCTGAAGGGTGAGTGTACACAGCCTCATTCCCCTTGTCAGCTACCGGCCAGGAATGGCCATGAGACAATCCTAGCTATAGGATGGGGGAGCTGTCTGCAAGGAGCCTTCCAGGAAAGATGTCTTTAGTCCTTGGAAGGAGATAGGGAGCTTGTCCCTCTGCAACTCTTCTGGATGTTGCTATGTCTGGATGTAGATGTGATGTCCAGATCCTGGCAGCCTTCTAACAGTTCTGAGGGGGCTGCCTTAGGGTAATGCTGACATTGAGTGTTAATGATCCACCAAGCAGGCCTTGTGTTGAGTATTTGACACTGGTGAACACATTGAGTCTTTCTGTGAGTAGGGTCCTGGGAACATAGCAGAATCTGGCCTGTTCCCACCCTCAAATGTCCAAGCCAGGGAAAGGTAATAGAGTCAGATGACAGCAATGCAGTATGTGATGACAGAGGCCCAGGAGGCTGGGCAAGGATACTCCCTCCTGCTGTCTCTCAACCTCATCACCCCACAAATGCTCTATCTGGGCTCTGCGTGGTGCCAGTTTTGTCCAATAGCAATGACGGTGAAATTGGCGTACATGGGTGCAGCACCTTGCATCTACTAGGCCTCATGGTTCCTTGTGGGATAAATGCTCCCCATCTTCCGATCAGGGAAACTGATGGTGCCTGCAGGGGTTCTTGGGCCATGGCATGTAGCTTCTCAATGCAGGCAGGCCACAACAAGGGCTCACAGGTCCTCCAGTTGTCACTCGTCCTCGAAGCACTTCTGGACTGTCAACCTCCTAGTTCCCACTCTCCAGGGCCTAGGCTCTTGGCACTTCTGCCCTGCCTTGCTGGACAGAACGGAGGCCTCCTGCTCACCCTCCCTCCCTGTCTGCCCCTTTGAGAGTCAGATCAGTCTCCAGGAGGGGGCGCTGCACACACAGTCTCCAATTTGAAAGTACCGCTGCAGGTGCTGCTATGCCCATTACCCAGAAAACCCACAGTGAAGAAGAGGCCAGAGCAGCACCCAGGTGGGAGGGGTTGGACTGGACCCAGGCTGGCCCCGGCCCTGTCTGAGCTCAAAGCTGGTGCAGGCGGGGAGAGGCAGGGCAGCCTGCAGGGCGCGTAAAGTCAACAGAGCCTGCTGGGCAGCCTCCGTTTGCTGAGTGTGTGCACCAAGGGTCTGGAAGGGAGGGCAGTGAGGCCGGGACAGTGTCCAGAAGGGGATCCCTGGGTCAAGAAGGGGGCATAGAGACAAGGAGAGGATAGGGTTGTGGGACTTGGAAACTGGCTGGAGAGGGAGTATGTAAGGGTGTCACCGTCCTCCCTTTAGGAGGCCCTTCCTGAGCGACATGGGGCACTTCTGCTCAGCTGCTGTGCACAAAACACTGTTTCACGTTGGTTTTCAGCAGGAAAAGCAGCAGGGGAATGTACTGCGTGTTACGGCTGCTTTTTGCCCAGTCAAAAGTCGCCTCAGGTCATCAGGGAAAAGGGGAAGTGGATGCTGGGGTGACTGGAAGCGGAAGGTCCCACACTGGCTGGCCCTGGGCAGGTCGAGTTCCCCAAACATCTGTGGCCACGCTTGTGACTCAGCTGTGGCCTGTGGGGGCTCACGTGGGGACCTGAGAGCGGGTGAGTGGGGAGGTGAGCCAGGGAGGGCAGCACGGGACAAGCAGCAAGGCGGGAGGGCTAAGGGGAGAAGTGTCCACACTTAAGAAGAGGGCAGAGGCCAAGTGGAGGGCTGGTGGCCCTGGGGGAACAGATTCAGGAGGGTGGTGTAGGAGCCAATACCTCCGCAGGAATCAGCAGACACGGTCAGCTAGGTAGGACACTCGGAAGAGACAGGGGTTTCCTTTGGCGGGGGGAAGAATCAGATGTGTTTTGGTGATGCCAAGGAAGGAGCTGGCAGGAAGCAGAGGTGCCCGAGGGAGAGGGGACTGACGTGGGGCTGGCTGGTCCTCCTACAGGGAAGGCACCAGCTCCTGCCTGGGCTGGTGTTTCTGAGGCGGGAGGGGCAGCCTGGCTGTCAGAGAGAGGGGAGGTACCAGGGAAGGCCCAGGGGCAGCAGAACAGATCTGCTCCCCAAAGCCCAGCACAGTAGAGGCCAAGTCACCAGGGCTTTGTTAATGACCACGCACACTCTTAAGAAATTACAGAGCTTTATTAAATAAACCAAGTGGAAATGCTCTCATTTACATCCAGGTTGTCAGTTTGAGCTCAAGTAATATGCAAGGCACAATTATTCCTTTCTCCAGCTTCAGGAAAATCAGCTGCATGGCCAGGCCTGGAGGGCTGAAGTGGATTCACATGTGATCCCCAGAGTCAGGCTGGACTCTCCACAGACAGCGTCCACGCCTGAGTGCTCTGGGGCACGAGTCTCTGGATCTCCCTGAGGGTGGCACAGCACTGTGGCCTAGAGCACAGGGGGCTGCGTTCTCAAAGTCTCAGATCCCGAAAGAGGAGCTAGGAAGAGTTTCCTGAGGGGTCTCCTTCTCCAGCCCCTTAGGGAGCCCCTTCCGGGTGGGCAGGCCCGCACTGGGTTCTGGGGCCTGCCGGGAAGCTGCCTGGGGCCTGGGCCGGGTGAGCTGACTGCTGGCGCGGCTGTCTCACGCCGCCAGGCAGCGGCTCAGGTCTGCTGAGGTACTGGAGCGTACACAAAGGAGGACAAATAACACTGGGTCTTTGTGCTGGGGCAGCCCACAGCGGCTTCTCAAAACAAACAGAAAAGAAGAGCCCTGCCACCATCTCCAGGACGTTTTCCTAGGGACAATTCAGGATGTCCCCGGGCTGAGGGAGAGGCCAGGACAGGGAGAGAGAGGGCCCTCGCTCGGGAAATACCCATGGGGCTGAAGCCATGTAACCAGATGTTTCAACGGCTTATGCAACAAAGGAGCACAGAGGCCGGAAGTCTGTTCACAGTGGCCCAGAGCGGGAGAGCAACCCCGCGTAGCTCACAGTTTTCCAGCATCCGCCCGCTCGGGGCTCAGCTGACAGGGCCGCATGCTGCTTCCTGAGGCTTTTCCCCTGCAGCAGAGGGGTAGGCACAGGACCCTCAGGTTTCTGTGCTCCCTACATTTCCTAGCAGCTGCCAGAATGGGGGGAAAGTAGGTTTTCACAGGCAAAAAAAAAAACCAAAACAAAAAAACACCAACCAAACAAACAAACAAAAAAAAACCCTCGGCTTGGCGCCTGTGGCTCAATGGGCTAAGGCGCCAGCCACGTACACCTGAGCTGGCGGGTTCGAGTCCTGTCCGGCCCGCCAAACAACAATGACAGCTGCAATCAAAAAATGGCCGGGCGTTGTGGTGGGCGCCTGTAGTTCCAGTTACTTGGGAGGCAGAGGCAGGAGACTTGCTTGAGCCCAGGAATTAGAGGTTGCTATGAGCTGTGAAGTCACGGCACTCTATCCAGGGTGACAGCTTGAGGCTCTGTCTCAAAAAAAAAAAAAAAAAACCCACCAAAAAAAATATGCCCCCTAATAGATAATCTGTTCCCTGAGACCATGACAGTGACATTGTCTGCAGACAAGTAAACTGAGCTTCTCACTGCTCATGGGCTTGAGAAGGGGGGATTTTAGTGATGCTAGACAGTAAAA
Organism: Arctocebus calabarensis; assembly: GCA_963573935.1. NCBI lineage: Eukaryota > Metazoa > Chordata > Mammalia > Primates > Lorisidae > Arctocebus > Arctocebus calabarensis. The sequence goes on from CAUYON010055699.1 coordinate 45,487, forward strand.
ACCACAGCACGTTGTCCAGAATCCTACACAATGATGCCGGAAGGGATGGGCCACCAAGTCTCAGCTTTGCAAAAACTTGGAAGGAATAAAAAAAAAAAATACAAGCTTCAAATTCCTACATTTACGATACACTCATGAGCACAACCCAAACTCTAGTGCCATCAGAACAGGGGGGCAGTGCCGCTCGCCTGCGGACAGGGCTTGGGTCTGGTAGCAGGGGTGTCCCTGTCCTGGAGGGGCACAAGGTGGAGCTCAGGGCTGTCTGGGGGTGCTGTCTAGTGGGAGGCGTAGGCCGGGCTCCACAGCCCCGAGGGAGGGCTGCCTTTGCGACCAGGAGGCAGAGCGTTGAGAGGCGCTGGAGCTGAGGCAGCAAAATCTGGGGCAGAAAGAAAGATGAAGTGAATGACAGAACCAAGGGGAGAGCTGCCTCAGCCAACGGGCTGGCTGAGCTGGCCTATAGGAAGGGGCGCCTGACTGCGCTGCCACGCCAAGGCCTGCAGAGCCTGGCTGGGAAGGACAAGTCTCGGGTTTCGGGATCGCAGGCTCTTCCATCGGGCATGCAGGAGGCAGGGCCTCTTTATTTGGGGGACACAGCTTCTCCAGCAAGAATGCTGCACGGACAGAGTCTGGTGTTTGGGAGACAGTGCACAGACCACGTGTCATGTTTCTCACAAACACGGGGAGGAAGATGTCGGGAAAGGTGGTCAGGAAGGGTGGGGGTCTGCTGTGAGGAGCTAGTGAAGCAGCAGAGTTTGGAGGGGAGTGAGCAGCTAAGCACCCCAGGGCTTGCCTAGGGCTCTGCTTCACAGGGGTGAGAGGAGCCAGGCAGAAGGCTATGATTCCAGGGGTCCAGGGTGTGTGTGGAATCTTGTCACCCAGGAAAATGCTTCTAGCTTCAAACTCTGTCCTCTTTCAAAAAAATGCAGGGATCCCTTTGGAGTCCAGCCTGCCCCACCCCAGGGCCAACAGACTCTAGCTCAGGGATTCCTTGTGTAGGCTAGAGCAGCCTCAAATGGGAATTAGGAGACACAGGGGCTGCCGTGCCCAATTGTACGGCTGGGCGCTGCGCTGTTTCAGTGGATACCACTAACGGATACAAGGACTCCCTGGAGTTGTGCAGGGACATCAGGGCCTCAGGGCCAGTAGAGACACAATTGAGTGGTTGAAAGGAATAGGACTGGCCCTTCTTCTTTGTCTGGGAAATCCCTCATCAGAATAGCCCAGCATTCTCATCTCTGAGTCAGCTGGCCCAACCCCAGCCAAGAGCCTTCTGTAGCAGCCCCAGCAGGTGGGCATCCAGGCCCAGCATGTACACCTGCTGAGACAGAGCTCCCCGCTGCTGCCACCTCCGTCCAGGGAAAGCCCTTACTGACGCAGCACTGGCATCTGAGCTCATCCCCCTTGCTGGCTCCCAGATCTGTCCTCTGGGCGTCAGGCCTAGTTACTCCTTTGGCCCAGGCCCAGGCCTGATAAGACTTGGGGTTCATGGCCTTGACCCCTTTCCCTACAGCTCGGCCAAGTTGGGACTTGGGGGACTACTCACAGTGGGGGCTGTGCCGAGGGCTGGCGCGGGCTGCAAGGACTGAAGGCACAGTCAGTTCCCGGGGCGTGCAGACCGTGTGGTAGGCTGCAAGGACACATGGCCAGTCAGAGGTCGGGGTGTGTGGGCGGGGCAGACCCAAGACCTCGTGCAGCCGCCTCACCTATGATCATAGCAGCCGTCCCGGCCAGCAGGGCAAAGAGCGTGAAGAACATGACTTGGTAGGAATCCAGGAAGTGCTGAAAGAGGCTGGCTCCGTCTGCCATCAACGAAAGAAGAGTTACCAAAATGCCAGGGGACACTGCTGTCCCAGTGTCTGTGCGATATGAGGATGAGGATGGGGAGTCTCAGAAGGGCAGGTGTCGTGCTCAAGGCCCAGGTCAGTGTCTGGCCCTGCTCCCCTGTGCTGAGTCCCCTTCCCCCTCGGGCCTCTGAGCCAAGCCCAGCACAGCGGAGGCTCCGGGAGGTTCTGCTTCCTGCTGGGATGTGCTCCTCTCCGGGGAAAGCTCCAACTCAGCAGGCAGGCTGCGTTCCTGTGCCCACCCTGCCTGGGAGCCAGCCATGCTGCCCGAAAGGAAGGCAGTTTTGAAAATGCCAAGCTGTAAGTTGAGAGCCACAAAAACAAAAGTACTGATTGGAGAGCCCACTAGTGGGATGGGGTGCCACTGTGCGCAGAGCGAAGAGAGCCCGCACCTGTGCCCCAAAGCCGCTCTTCTTCAGGGTCCCCACAGGGTCATGGCCCATGCCCTGGCTCCGTTCTCCCAGCTCCCTTGTCCTTGGCCTCACCCTCACACCTTGGATGAGACCCAGCCCTGCTAAGTTTCTGTCCCTTCTGTGCCCTACCAGGTTGCCTCGAGTCAGGACACATCCCTTCTCTGCAGGAAGAAGGCAGCGGGTGGCCTCTACTGCCCCTAACAGCCACCTTTAGTCTGCTCCTGGCCAGGCAGCCAGGCCTGACCCAGCAAAGCCTGAGCCCTGCATGGCACTCTGACTCCACCAGTCCCAGCCACCCCCACAGCACCCCAGGAACTCTCTCGCTGCATCGCCCTCTCCCACCCCAGCCGCATCGTCAGAATCATGCCTACTGCACCTGGACACATCTGTGTCCTTTCTCCCCCCACCCCAGCCGCATTGTCAGAATCATGCCTACTGCACCTGGACACATCTGTGTCCTTTCTATAAGATGGGGGCTTTTCCTACACCTGCTTGGCCCAGGACCTAGTCCACCCCAGGTGCTAACAAGCAACTCACAATACACGAATCCATTCACTCAACAAGAAACACTCAGTGAGCGGCTGACATCTGTCAGGGAGGCCCTGACTAAGCACTGTCCTCCCATACTTAACTGCTAGTTGGGGAAGACAAGCGGAAACCATAATAATTAATTATGCTGTTATACAGTCAGCTAGCAGCAGGGCTGTGGTAAAGAGAAAAGGGTTCAAGCATTTGGGAGCGAGGTTCTAAATTTCAATACTGTATTTCAGCACTTGAGAGAGGTTTGCAGGAGGTGAGGGTGTTGGTCAAGGGGGGAATAGCATCCTGGGCACAGGGTATGGCAATGCCAAGGGCTTAAGCTGGGGCTGCAGGTGTCTCAGAAACAGGACAATATAGCTGCCACAGGGAATGTAAGGGGGAGATGAGTCAAAAATGGGGAAGGAGGGTGGCAGGCCGCATGAAACCTTATGGGCCACTGTGGGTACTTAGGCTTTGCCCCCGAGGGAGGTAGAGACCACGGCAGGCTGCTTAGCAGAGGAGGGGCATGGTCCCTCGGTCTGCCATGCTGAGAACAGATCAGGGACCTGGTCTGGTATAAAGAAGCCTTGATGGCCCCAACAAGTGACCGTCACTCTGAGCAATGGTCTGCATTTCTGACTCCTCCCATCCTCACACCCCACATTTCTCCTGACACCTAGAATCCCTCCAGCCTGTCCTTCCCCACCCAGCTCTATCTCAGCTGATGTTGTTCCACGACTCACAAGGACCAGGTCCGCGGCGATCCAGCACGAAGGCCACAGTCACTGGGACGGTGATGGCTTGGTTAGTTGTGGGGCTGGAGAAAGTCAGGACAGTGGACAGGGGCCCCTGGCTGCCGGCTGAGGGGTCTGACACACCAACTGTGTATGTGATAAAGCTGGGCAGCCCAAAGGACTTCTCCTTCTCGAAGGCCAGAACAGCAGGGGACCCAGATTTCACCTGCGAGACATGTGAGGATGGTGGGGAGGATGTTCTGCAGACAGGGGCAGGACCACTGAGTGGGGTGAAGGGACCACCAGGCGGGTGTGCTGCCCTGTGCTTCCATCCCTGGAAGCACCCCCTGGTCCTGCCCAACGGGCTGGGCTTCCATCCCAATAACCAAAGGATGTGGGCGGGGACCTCTGCTCGGGTCACATCTCCTAGGCAGATGATGGCACTGGCCCGGCTCACAGACAGCATGCAGTCAGCAAGGTCACCAGAGCATGACCTTGTTCTATACTCAGAGCGTTTTTTTTTTTAAAGAAAAGACAACGCTCTATACTCAGAGCATTTTTTTAAAGAAAAGACAAGTCAAGCTCATTGAATTCTCATCAAGTGCTGTCTAAAGAATGCTAAAGCAACACACAGCATTGCCAACCACCAGCTCTTCCAGGGGGTAGCCAGAGTTCTGATCCCAGGCCCACCACCAGCAGCCCCCAGCGGGCTGTGCTCTGTCTATCTTGGGTGTGTTCTGCAGCAGAATAGCCCAGAACTCCTCCCAGACTCCTCTGTATCTAGACCTTAGAGCAGCGGTTCTCAACTGGTGGGTCGCGACCCCTTTGTAACAATGAAAATACATCCTGCATATCATATATTTACATAACAATTCATAACAGTAGCAAAATTACAGTTATGAAGTAGCAATGAAAATAATTTTATCGTTGGGGGTCACCACAACTTGAGGCACTGTATTAAAGGGTCGCGGCATTAGGAAGGCTGAGAACCACTGCCTTAGAGATTATTTACCCAGAGTGCTGGGATTACAGGTGTAAGCCACCGTACCTGGTCTAGTCTTAATTTTAAAGAAAGGTGGCCAGGGACGTCCATGTCATGCCCCACCTTCCCTTTGCCCTGACTCATGCATGTGGATGCCACTTACCTCCAAGTTCTCCAGGACTTCCAGGGCACCAAAGACCTTGATCTCGGAGCTGGTATAGTGGTTGCTCAAAAGAATTTCAGCCTGGTCGGCATAGAGACCTGGGCTGAAGGGCACCTCAGCCCCCACCTGTTCTGCGGAGAGGTGGCTGCTGGACAGGGAGGCTGTGACCACTAGAGCTGTCTTCTTGGTGCTCATGTGTTTCAGCTGCTTGTCTGTCAACTGGTGCATGGTGACTGAGCAGAGGTACTGGCCTGCAGAGAGGAGGGTGTCCTGCCTTGTTCCCTCTCGCACTCACATACTGACATTATCCTCCTATGCATCCTCCAGAGCCCAGGTGAGAAGTCACCTCCTGCAGGGCCCTGGCCCACAGAGACACCTTCCCTGTGACCTGCAGTCCCCTTAGTGTCTCAGAATCCTCTAGCCACCAGATGCTCCTCTAAGGGACACTCCTGGGGCAGGATGAAGCACGTCAGGGCCAGCTCTGCATCTTAGGACCCAGCCAGCCTGGCAAAAATGAGGGAGAATGAATGGCAGATATCATGACCTGACGCTGGGCTGCAGGTGGAACCAGGGCAGACTCAAGATGACCTGTGACCCCAGGTGCAGCAGGAAGCTCCAGGAAGGCACAGACTGTGACCACTTCGGTTTCTGTCCTGGCCTCTGGGGTTGGACGGGCACTGCTAAGCAGGGCCAGGGGCTCCACACACTGCAACCTAGATGCCCTGGCAGGGTCCCTTCCATGGCCACACCTATGAGCCACCTCCTTGCTGGCCCTTGGTTTCTCTTGGTCCAGAGAGACAACTTCACAGCCCTCCTGGGGCAGTATCAGGAACTAACTAGGGCAGCAGGACCACCACTGAAGGCCTGCTCTGGCCAGGCCTGGGCCTGGGCCACACCGAGTATGCATAGGACGTGTCTTCTGGACCCAATAGCATCCCTGGTGCTGGTCCTCCAGCCATGCAGCAGCTATTTTCTGGCCTGCAGTACAGCCCTTGACCATCTAGTAAGGACATTCCTGGCTACTTCTCACTTGCTGCACGCAGGCAGCGCAAGGTCCATCATCCCCATTTCAGGGCGAGGAGACTTAGAGAGGGGCAGCCTCAACACCCACAGGCAGGACAGCAGGAACGACAGAGGAGGATGCTGACTGGGGGTTTCCATTCTGAACATTCTGTCAGGTGTAGGTGGTTGTAGAGGATGGCCATGGCCCAGCTCAGGAGGACCAACTCCTCCTGGTGGCCACTTGCAGCCACAGAGGCCAGGGCCTTTATGTCAATAAACCCTGCTTCTCTGGACAGATGTCACTGTGACTGAACATGTAGCAGACCCGAGACGTTCACAAGGCAAAGACTCTGCAAGTCCATTTTCACGTTCAAATCCTTGCTAATTTACCTAGAGCAGTGTCAAAGTCTGGCTCCACAGTGAAAACGTCACGCGCTGGGAAGTCAAAGACAGCATGCTTGAACTGCAGCTGGCAGCTGAGGAGGGACTCCGGGTGCAAGGTCCCGATGACTTCCCTCTGGGCCGGGGAACACTCGCCTAGAGTGGGGGGGAGGGAGTGAGAGGGTGTGGCCAGGCCCAGGAGACCCCAAACCCGGGAAGGACAGCAGGCCCCAGAAGGCTGGCTGGGCTCAGAAAGGAAGCTGCACTCACGTGCCCTTCGTGCAGGGCCCCAGGGCTGCCCAGAGCTTGGAGATGGAGCCACAACTGATAAAAGCCAAGGGTAAACTATACACAAGAATCACGGGGAGTGTCAAATCAGAACTTCAGCATTTGCTCTAGAGAGCATGCATCGGAGGCGGAGTCCTGCTAAGTCATTAGTTCTGGGATTAATAGTGATAAACTGTGGCTTTCTTTGTTCTAGTGCCCTAGGGCTCAAATTCCATCTCCATTTCAGAAACAGGCGATTTCAGGAGCTGGCCTGTTGCATGATGGTGCCTTTTACTGGCTTGGCTTGCGGAAGACTCACATTTCTAAAAGACTGAAAGGTGTGGAGGGAGGGGTTAAATGCTCTCTCTGGAGCTGGTGTGAGTTTGAACCAGAAAAGCTGATACAATCCCCTCAGAGGGCACAATAAGCCACCTCCCTGGAGCCTTACGGAGTTTTCTAAGGGCCACCAAGCCCCCTCATTCTGTACCTCTCAGGTTAGAGCTTCTGTCTCCCACGGTGACAATCACTTTGGAGCCTGTGCCCTCCTGGTAGCTGGTTTGGATGGGGAGGTCGTGATGGGCCACGATCCTCTGAGGGACGCCGACCACCATCTGGGGAGGGAGCCAAGGCAGCTGGATTGAGCACCCACCTTTTCGAGGGCACAGTGTGACCCATTTCACAGGTGACAACACTGAGGCACAAAGCCTAAATGTCTTGCTGGAACTTGGCAGAGCGGGGCTCGAGCCCAGGCCGGTTAGACTTCACTGCCTGGTGTCCTCACACTGGACAAGCTGCCTCTCCCCAAGCAGGGCAGGGAGCTGAATTCATTTACTGGGCTGGGTGCTCTGCAGACTTTGTGGATTTTGACTTCTGCGACACCATCTCTTCTCTGTTCATGACTTTGGCTAATTAACCTCGCAGCAAAGAGAGAAGGATCCATTCTGCTTTCTTGCCATTTGGTCAGAATGAGTCCACATGACCAAAACATGAACCTGCTGCAGCCCAGGCAGCGAAGGCCCCAGGACCCAGCAGGTTCTCCAGCCCAGCCCCAGACCACCTCAGGCTGCAGGCCTCCTTGTGCTCCCTCTGCCAGGACCCCCATCCCCCTCTGCAGAGGCCAGTGGTGTCTGCCCCTCAGGCCCAAGGCCACCTTGTCCAGTTAGGAGGCGCCACTCTGTCAGCAGGCAGGAGCACTCGCTGCCTCCCACAGGCCTGGTTTCTACCAGGATGTGAACTCCTGGAGAGCAGGGATGGGGTCTCAGTCCTCCCGGAGCCCCCACAGCTCCCAGGGCTGTGGCCAATGCAGGACCTTGGTGCCTGGGTCTGACACCAAGCCCCCCACCCCCATGGGTTCCTGCCATCCACCCCGAGGGACTGACCGGAGGCTGTACCCACTCCTCCTTGCCCCGGCCTCCTTTCTCCCGACTGCCAGCTGCAGTCTTAACCCAGCTCCTCCTCCCCCTCTAAGGAGGCCCACAGCCTTCCCAACCCTCTTCTGCCCTGCACAATCCTGGGGGGTGCCCCCACCCCCAGGGCTTCAATGACAAACTCTGGGCGGGAGGTTGCATCCCATTTCCCATCCACCTCCAGCCTTCCTCACAGGCACGGCTGCCCAACAGGGCCTACCAGCCTCACCGGAGGGGCTGCAAACACCTCTGCCTCCCCAGGCCCAGACTCCTCACCTTCCTCCCCCCACAGCAAAGGTCCATCACCAACCTGGTCACCCACGCCCTCCCTCCCCTTCAGCCCCACTTACAATTGGTCACCCACCCACCCATGGTCCTAGCCAGGGACAGTCCTCAGCCTTCTGGCTGGTCCCCGGGCAGCCACTCCATTTCCCTCTCGTTCCAACTATGCCAGGTAACCTTTCCAAGCACATCCCTCATCTGTGTTCCTCTGCTTAATAATAAAACCCAAGCAGTCACGCATACACTTTATCCTCTTTACCCTGGGATAGACATGGGAGCAGATAATGTCAACGGAGCATTTGCAACACAGGGGCCATTCTAAGTGCTTCTCACGCATTAACTCAGTTAACCTTCCCAGCACTTGTGTCTCCATTTTACAGGCAAGGGGACAGCTGCACAGGGACGCTCACTATCTTGCCCAAGGTCACACAGCCTCCCCGTGGTTGACCCATCCTGCCTGGCTCTACAGTCCCCACTTTCAACTACCCAGAAGCCAGTGCATTTTGTGATCTGCTCCCAAAGCAGGACCTGCTTCCCCCCATACCCTCTGTTCCAGCTCCCCAGCTCTGTCCTTGAACCTTCCACACCTCCTCCTGCCCACCGTCAGAGGCTCCTTCTGGGAGGACGCAGCTTTATTGCCACAGTCACGGGGTGCTTTGTCTGCACTGGCTGCCCCAAACCTCACAGCCGCAGCACTAAATATGCAAACTATTAGGTTAAACTGCTGGATTCAATAAAGCATACGCTGGCTCTAAAAATGAGACATGTTTGGAACTCTGCCCGCTTTCGCTCATTGATTCATTCTCTGCTGGAGATAAACAGAAGAGAGAATGGGTTTTGTTGGCCTCCAGAAAGACTCAAAAGGTAACTTGCTGGGGGAGGATTGACTGCCGGTGAGAGGGAATCGCTGTGCTGCCCTGCCCATGGCCGTGATTCCAGGCGGGCACCCCCACTGGGCCGCCAGACCCAAGCATGCGGGAGCAGGAACCAACTCTACGAGGTTACCTGTCGTCATCAGAGCCTTCTGAGCACAGAGGATGAAGGGCAGGAATGACAAGAGAACTAACTTGTCCCCGTCTCTGACTTAATGGGTGGCTGATCCCAGACGCATGGCTCCCAGCTCCCAACCCCTGAGATGGCACGGGGTTTCTTTCTTAAAAAGAAACGAAAATCATAGGTATTTTCCCAAAGGAAAGGTATTTATGGTCCTCTGCGAGGGTCAGCCCTGCCCCACAGGTCACCGAGCCCCATGAGCTTGGGTTGCCCTGAACCCACCTCCTTGTAGGTTCTCAGGTGCCCAGGGACCTCATAGTAGACTGTCACAGATCCCACATCCCGGGCCACAGCCACACCGGTCTTGGGGTCCACGTGGAGGATGCTGTTGGCTGAGGAGCTCCAAGTGCCTGGGAGGCCTAGAGAGAAGCCCTGGGTGTCAGATGCCTTTTCCACGGCTGGACATTCCAGCCAAATCTCCACTCACTTGCTAGCTGGGCCAGCCTCCACCTCCCCGGATTCACACCCGAGGGGCTCACTCATCACCCTGGGGAGTAAGCCTCATGGGGCCCACTCTCTACCTTCCTCAGCTGCTGTCTGCATGGCCATGACCCCCAATTACTCCTCTCCCGACACCTCCCTGACATAAAGCTTTAGCTGCCCCTGGTCCTGAGTTGGTGTGGGTGCTGCCGCCAGGCCCCACCCTCCACAACCCCTCACCCTCAGCACAACCCCCCAGTCCCCACATCCATTCCTTTTTAGCAGACGGACAGGCTCAGAGCCGTCACTACCCAGTGCTTCTGAGTTACAAGTCCATCCCATCATGCAATCCATGCAACCACAGGGCTCAGCAGCCACACACTATGGCAGATTATATTCATTTCTTGTTCAAACTAGTATTTGTTTTCCTTTTAAAATAAAATAATAAGGTAAAAACAGTGGGGCCATTTCGAAAACAACTAAGTAAATCACTGTACACAGGGATAGCTGCAATGGGGAAGCCACTGAGTTAGCCGATGGCCTTTGCTTAAGTCTTCTCGCCTATGCCGCCCAACTTGGCAGCCAACCGCCACAGAATTCATGAAAACGGCAGATTCTGCTCTTCAGATCCATCAGCCACAGTGCGTGTGTGTGCCGGCTGGAGCGTCTCTATCAGAGGCTACACGGGAAGGGCCCCGCACAAGAGCGGGAAGTGCCACTGCATACCCTGTGCTAGAGCAGGGCTGGCACGTGTGTTCTGCAGAGTCGTGCAGCCTGGACGACTCTGCTGCCGCTCCTTTGTCACTCAGCGGTAGGATGAAAACAGTGACTGATCACACTCAAATGAACAGGCACTGCTGGGCTCCAGCAAAAATTTACTTGCAAGAAACAGGCAGCGTGCTGGACTCAGCCCTCGAGTAGCCGCTCTCCAAGCCCCAGTCTGGAGCATCCAGCAGGGTCCACCTGCACCTCCCGAGGGGTGCTGAGCATCTCCCCAGGGCCCCTGCCTATCTCTACAAGTGCCCATCCCTCCACAGGTTTCCCTTGGCCAGGGTCCCTCTTACCTTCCAGGCTGACCAGAACAGTAGCCAGACAGAGGACATCCCCCAACACCAAGGCTCCGGACAGCTCCGGGGAGATGGTCTGCTGGACTGGCAGTGGGACGAAGTCAGAGAGGCCCAGGTGCTCCGCGTCCCACACTCGGAGCAGCGTGAGGCCCACGCTGACCGTGCGGATGACACAGGTGTTGTTGGTGGGGCCCTTGCCAATCTGCACAAAGTCATCTCTAGGCACGGAACAAAGAGGCGGCGCTCAGTCTCCAGAAAGAAGCCCCCACCTCCGGGGGAGAGACGCAGTGTGGGTCCTCTGCTGAGTGACGCCTACTGCTGGCTGAGGTCCCAGATGCTGCTCCAACTCCAGTTTCCCCAGTGGTTGCCCCAGAGGAGGTACCTAAGGCTCCCTCTCATCTCCAGATGGAGCCCAAAGCCCTCGGCTGGAACTGCCAGCACCGTCATCCCCCTGTTCTAGGAGGGAAAGCGGGGCCCAGGGAGGAACCTGACCCTCTTCCCAGCAGGGAACCAGGCACACTAGGAAGTCACAGGCCTCGCCGGCTGTGTGAGAGCAGCCAGCAGCACAGCCTCCGCCTGTGGCAGCGTGACACCCCTGTGCCCGTCCCTGGACGGAGCATGAACAAGCTCAGCAGGGAGGTGTTGGGCACTTGGCAGGTGCTCAGTGAGGGACGAACCCGGCCTGGGGGTTGTGGACCAGGTCTCTCTGGCCGCTTCTGTCACCTCCACAGCCTCCAGCCCCGGAGCCCTGCTGGGTCTCTAGGAGGGGCTCCTGCCACCAGAGGGGGGAAGGACTACGGGAGGCACCAAGGGCTCCCTCTGGCCCACGCTGACAGGGGCTGCTACTGCCAATACAGACTCTGCAGATGCCGAGGGCCTACGGCCAGTCTCTCAGCACTGTCAGGTGGGGAGCAGGCCATCTTCCCCACGTGACAGTGTGCAAACAGGTTCGGGAGGTGACCGGCCCTGCTCGAGGTCATAGGCCCCACAAAGGGCAGAGCTGGGGCCAGCAGCAGGCCTAACTCCAAACCCTAGCTTGTTTCATAAGGCAATGTCCCTGACCCTTGTCCCTGGAACATATCCATCACAGGGCCCATGGGAAACCCAAGTGGGGAGGGTCACTGACACCTGGATGCCATCTCTGGCCCTCGAGGAGCACACCCTAGAGCCCCAACACAGGCCCTACTCGGTCCTCCTGAGCCTGAGGCTGACGTGTCTTCTCTGAGCTCGGCTGCAGCCCCATAGGCCAGTGGTGCTTCCCCTCCATGGCCCTGTGTGGTGTGGCATGGAAGGTCCCTTCTCTTGGAAACCAAGGTGATAACCATCTTCCTTTGATGACACAGTCTCTCTCTGCCACCCTCAGCTATCTCTATCAATTAGATCCAGTATCGCTCCCATGGGCCTTTGCAGGAGAAATGAGCATGCCCACACCTGACCTATTAGTGGCAAAGTTGATAACTGAATTGTGAGCGTGGAAGATGTCTCCAGAGTTGTCGTGGAAGTGCACAGTGAAGGTCACAGTCATCCCCAAAGGGAGGGCCGCCAGGACCGCCTCGTTCTGGGTGTGCAGGACAGGGCTCATGGAAACCCTCAGGTATGACACAGGAGACACCTGAGGGATAACAGGCAGGTGTGATAAAGGCTCAACACTGGGGAATGGCTCCCAGGAGGACACCCTGCCCCCAGCAGGTCCCCAGCTGGGGGCAGGACTTAGTTGGAGTCATGACAAGAGGAGTAGCCTTGTTCCCAGGAGTGGACCAACCTGTTGATAATTTTCCCACACCCCTACAAAGTGGGCCACCTCACTACAGGAAAACCCACCGAGGAGGGTGAACATCCATGACCTAGAGGAATGATATGGTTCTCCAAATTGCAAAAAGGTCCCCTGGGCTGTGAATGTCATTTCTAGGGAGGACCTGCCTCTCAGGGTAGAAGAAACATTGCCCTTTTAAATGCCAGAGACAGCACTAACCAGGCTGTCACATGCTACAGTGACCAGGGAAAGGAGGGAAATTTGGATTTCTGGAGCCCAAAGACCCCAGCTCCATAAACAGCAGCCTTAGTTCTCTGATTCCTTGGTTCTCTATTCTGGCCCAAAAGTACAAATTTCTTTGACAAAGTTAAGCGGTCCAGTGTCTAGTATATAGCTAGTTCTCAATGCATATTTACTGAAATAGCATCACCTGTCAATTACTTTCAGTTACTCAAAACTAGGGTGGAAACAAAAGATGTTAGTTAATGAAACAGGCCTGCGACCCAGACAAAGTCCAGAAATGTGACTGGGCATGCATTTTCTGTCATCTAGGGTCCAGAAAGTGGTATACTGAGATGTGGGAGGAAGATTCCCCTCAGGATGAACCCTGGACTTGATTCAGGGACACCCAAGGGGAAAGTCCTGTCCCTTCAGAGCACAGGAGGCAGAGGGGAGTGCCATGATGTCACAGAAAGGCATAGGCCCGAGCCAGGTGGACTCTGGCTGGCCACCCCTGGGCAACCTGTGCAAGTCAGTCCCCCTCTGAGCCCCAGCTTCCTTGCTGGTAAAATGGGCCACCTCACTTTCTGCACTGCAGTGTCTGTTGTGTTCTAGATGTAGCGATTTGCACGTCAGGTCCTGGGCATATCATTTGATGCTCTTCGTAATTGACCGTGTCCCAGGCCTCATAATCACAGTGATATGTCACTGGCCAGGCACAGCAGGTAGAGTGCCGGCACAGTGGGCCAATCCCAGCTCTGTGACCTGAGACCGACCATGGGCCTCGCTGAGCCTCAGCTTCCCCACCCGTAAAACAAGGTTCTTGGAATCAATACTCTCCAAATATCTTTGCCTCTGTTGGGCAGGAGATGTAGATTTTTATCCGTCTATTTACTTTAACACCTAAGAGGGAGGAAATATCATCTCAGTGCTGTTGCTTTTTATGGCTCCCAAAATGGGGAAAATACCATCCTACCTTTACAGCAACGATAATGGTTTGGTTGGCCCCAAAAGGTTCTTGTGCAATCACTTCAATTGTTGATGTCCCAGTCACAGGGCCCGATGCCAGGTAGCCCTTTTCATCAATGTGCACCACGGGCACCTTCTCGGGCCCATCCAGGACACGGTAGCTCAGTGAGGCCGCACCATCCCTACAGAAAATGAAACAAACCTCTTTTTACAGATGGTGGTGGCGAGGGGCCCAGGTACCATGCTAGAAGACCCAGCAATCTGCACTCACAGCTCCTGGGAGAAGAAGAGAGCCTATTCTTGGCCCCTCCATGCCTTAGGGACACGTGATGTCAGCTCTCTGGAGCCTCAGTCACCCGGGGAAAAGGAACTCGAGAAACCCCGGCCCGAGGAGAGCGTGGCTTCTCATGCTCCTAAAGGCACACACTTGCTATGGGCCACCCCATAGAGACGGTGAGGGTAGAGTTTACGTCTTCAGCTACCTGGGGCCTTTGCAGGCAGTAAAGGATCGTTTCTGTGGCACATTGTTTTCCATTTACTGAATGGAGGCAGCTGGGAGTACTGGAGAGAGGACGGGGCTTAGAGTCAGACAGAACCCAAGGCCAGGCCCCACGTGCCATGCTGACAGCAGTCTGCACACTGTGTCCCCTCTCCTGGACTTGTTTTCCTCAACCATGACAAGGGAGCCCAATAGGCTAAGAAAGGAGTTTGTAAATTACTGCTTCTGTGCCTGGGGCAGGAGGCAAATTATGCAGTATTTAGTATTCTTTTACATTTATTAATATCATAAAGAAACACAGGGAGGGAAGGCAAGCCCCCTCACCTCTCCCTCTGACCCAGCCTGACAGACCCTCCCTGGACAATTTTAAGAAATGGTATTGACTCTGCCTCTACTTTCTGCCGCACCTCCCGCCCCCTCTTAGCCTGAGGAACCCCTCTTCATCCTTTAAGTCCTCTTAGCTTGAGCTCCTCCATCTGGAGCACACCTCCCCTAAATCTTCATGGGAGCACCTTCTCCCTCCAGCTTAAACATCAGACAGCAGGAGGAGTGGAGGGTGTGCCCCAAAACGATAAAAGGGACATGCAAGTACCCCCCCCCCAGCCATCATCAACAAAAGTGCTCTGAAAAGCCCACAGCTCCTGACAACTATGACAGGGACACGCGAGGTGCTGGGGATGTGAGCGCAGCCTTGCTAAGGACAAGAGTCGAGTCACGTACCTGTTTGTCTGCAGCTTTACAAATGAGTTGGGGGACATTAATATTTGTTCTGCTTCTATTTCAGGGTTCAGCAGCAGCAGCTTCTCAAACACCTGGAAAAGAGGACAAGTTTTACTTCCTGTGGTCCCCTGGAGTCAGGTCTGGGCTAGGCGCTCACCGGGATCAGAGACGAGAATGGTGGCTTTCCCACCTGTCAGGTGGCTGGGAATGCTGGGAAGGGCTGACCTTTACAGCAGGCCACAGGAATGATGAGAAAAGGCAGCAGGCTCCCGTCTGTACGCCTCGATGGGAGCTGCTCCATGGAGCCAAACCCAGACCTCTGCCCCCACGCTCAGGGAACGGGACCTTCACCTGCCAGGTCCAGAACCAAGGGGCCCAGGTGGAGCTCTGCCAGGGCTGAGCCTGGAGAAGGCACTCCTGAAATCCTCCTTTCTCTCACTACCAGTCTCAGCACACCCCCCTTCCATCTCTGTTGCCCTTCTAGCTCCCTCTATCTTGTCGCATGGACCACAGACCGAGGCGTGTCAATGAACTCAGTCTAGCACATGTCAGACCTCGTAACATTGAGTCTGATCCCATCGCTCCCAGGTGCTGCAAGGCCCTTGATGGCTGGAAGTCCCTGGGGGCAGCACTTACTGGGACCCCCCAGACCTCTTCTTTGTTAGGCCCCTGATGAGGTCATCACCTAACTCCCCTCTTCTAAGGCTGCTGGCTCCTGTGGTTCCCACCTCGGCTCAGGGAAGTCATGTGCTAGGTAGTCACAGCTGTGCCTTGAGCTCCCCACTGGCTTCTGGTCATTCCAGGAGGTCTCTAACCCCCTGGGCCAGGGTCTAATAGCATCTGAACTGATGGGCAACTTTCCAAGAGGAAACTGATCTGACTCCCCTTCCAAAACCTCTGTGTCTGACTGTCTACTGAACCATAGATTTCTTCATTTGCAAGATAGGTCTAAAACTAGTAATTGAGGCCAGGTGCTATGGCTCACAGTTGCAGTCCCAGTGCTTTGGGAGGCTAAGGCAGGAGGATCACTTGAGGCCAGGAGTTCAAGACCAGTCTGGATAATATAGCAAGACTCTGTCTCTACTAAGAAATTTGAAAACTAGGGGGGCATGGTGGCATGCACCTGTAGTCCCAGCTACTCAGGAGGCTGAGGCAGGAGGATCACTTGAGCCCAGGAGTTTGAGGTTGTAGTGACCTGCACACTAGCCTGGGTGACAGAGAGAAACCTGATCTCAAAAAACAAAGCAAAGCAAAACCACAATTAATAATCCCAATCAGGCTTATTTCCGTAAGTAATTACTAAACAGTGAGTGAGAAATAGCCTTTGGGAGCTAGGTTGGGTTTTGGTGGCAGGTGAGACAGCTGTGGCATCGAGAATGGAGCAGCCTCAGTCACTTTGACTCAGAAGCACTTACTGCACATTAAACAGCCACAAATGGGTTTCCTCCTATTTTTTTCTTAACTCATACATTCTTTGTTGATCTTTAGATTGAAGGAAAGTTATAACAGATTCCCCACTTTCCTAGCAACTATGAGAAAAGCAATAGTGCAAGCACCAAGGCAAATGGCAGCTGATACTCAATGTCACTGTCAGGGAGGCGACAGGGTGTGGTGAGGCCTGCGGCAAAATGGACAGCACAGCTCTAAATAATGGGGGTTGCTTCTCGTGTTCTGCTCACTTTGCCACAAGGCAAGTGCCATCTCTCCAGGACTAGCTGCCTATTAGATTTCTAGAGAGACTCTGCCTATTTTTAAATGCTGACAACAAAAAGTTTCATAGGCCTGAGAGAGCCAATAAAACATACACAGATCTGTGGGCTGCATGAAGCTTCTCTGGCTCCTGATATATTCAAACTCAATCTGCTGTCAGGGAGGGAAACTGAGACCCAGGGCCAGTAACTGACCCAGATGGGGTCACGGAAGTTGGGAGTTGCACAGCCCTGTCTTTATTTCCGTGGTATGCTCCAGAACTCACTTTATTTTTAACGAGGAAGAACGTGTCCCTTGTGTGAGTGTCTGAGTGTGCATATGTATCCATCTGTGTCTGTGTAAATGTGTGTGTGTTTGTGTGTGTATGTCCATTTGCATGTGTGCACATGTGCCCACCTGTAGGCAGAGTCAGGGGTTTGGCAAATGGGTGTTTCTTTCTTTGAAAATGTCTTTGTTGGCTTGGCGCCTGTGACTCAACGGGCTAAGGTGCCTGCCATGTGCCCCTGAGTTAGCGGGTTTGAATCCAGCCCGGGCCCGCCAAACAACAATGACGGCTGCAACCAAAAAACGGCCAGGCATTGTGGCGGGCGCCTGTGGTCCCAGCTACTTGGGAGGCAGAGGCAAGAGACTCGCTTGAGCCCAGGAATTGGAGGTTGCTGTGAGCTGTGATGCCACAGCACTCTCTCCAGGGTGACAGCTTGAGGCAGAAAGAAAAGAAAAGAAAAGAAAAGGAAAGGAAAGGAAAGGAAAGGAAAGGAAAGGAAAGGAAAGGAAAGGAAAGGAAAGGAAAGGAAAGGAAAGGAAAGAAAGAAAGAAAGAAAAGAAAAAGAAAATGTCTTGTCATTCCTGTAATCCTAGCAATCTGGGAGGCCAAGGTCCCCTGAGTCCAAGAGCAAGACCCCATCTCTACTAAAAATCAGAAAAACTAGTTGGGCACTGTTGCAAGCGCCTGTAGTCCCAGCTACTGAGGCAAGGGGATCACTAGGGCCCAGGAGTTTGAGGTTGCTGTGAGCTATGACACCAGGGTACTCTACCCAGGTTGACAGAGTGAGACTCTGTCTCAAAACAAAAACAAAAACGGTTAACTGTAAAGCAGTGTTAGGCAGGTCCTCCAGGAGGTGACCCCGACCCTCCCCTGGGCCTTAGGTACATCAGCAGGTGGCAGCACCTGCCCCCAGGCTTCACCTGAGGACCCCATGAGTCAATAACTGCGAAGTACCAACGGGCCAGTCTCTGTCAGGTGCTCTGGGAGTGTCTGTTAAATAAACACTGATCATCGAATTCATGGCCCAGCTTAGACAATGCGCTCTAGCCTCTTCCTGCCATGAAGGCATACCCCAGACCCCAAGCTCAGAATCGTTTGCTATTTCTGGAACACTTCAAGTTACTTCTGCCCTCCGGGTCTTCCCTCTGCCTGGCCCTCCGGTCAGCCCCTCCTGTCCTGTGTGAGCTTTCCCCGCGCCTCTCTCTGACTCCCAAGCGCCTTACGAGCCCTGACACTATCACTCCCAGCAGACTGAGAACTCCTCTGGGCCAGATTTCCCAGCCCCCAGCCCTGGGCCGATCCCCGTGTGGCCCCTTGGAGGACCACTGGCTGCCTGCTCCCACGTGGTCTCTGTCAACACGTCCTTACCTGGATCTGGATCTCATCAGAGAGTTCCTGGGTGAGGCCATGTAGCTGCCCGGCCGTGGGGTCCACAGCCCTGACCACCACCCTCAGCCCGGTCCGACCTTTCACCCGGCCAAGCACATTCATGGCAAAGTTGTACTGTGATGGGAGCCGGACTGATGCCTGGGAAAGACATCAAGCATGTTTTCAGGAAAAGGCCTGGGGTCCCTGTATTCCCCCAAAGGCAGAGCTGGATGGCAGCCCCAGACTCCCTAGCCCTTGTCCTGATGGCTCCCTGCTTGCACTCAAAGGCCACCGCCTTCCCACCTGCGTCAGGTCTGCTGACCCATGAGATCTCTGCTATGTCCCGGTTCCAAGCAAGCCAACTGGGGAAGGTCCCAGAGACTGGGGACAGGACCCTCTCACCACTGAGTTGGGGTAGACATTTGCCCTAAATTAGGCAGCTTCGAGTAGCCTTCAGGAAACCCCATCTCCATGGATGGCCCCCACCCCAAGGTCTCTGTCCTCATTGCCCCAGATGAGGTAGGAAGCAACTTCACAGCCCACACTCCACCTGGGTCCCAGATGGCCACCTGGGGCTGCAGCCTGGAGTCACAGTGGCCATTGCCCAGTTCTGTTTTCCCACTGGCTTGCTGGGCAACCTCAGGCAAGGCCCTTCCCATTCTGAACTTCACTTAACACCCAGAGGGATTAGAAAGTTCTCTACAGCACCTTCCAGCGCTGATCTCTCAGGTATAGCCAGGGCGCCCACCCAGGGCCAAGGGAAGGCAAGTTTGGCCTCTGTGCTAAAACAGGAGAAACCCAGGGCTGCCCAGCACTGACATCTTAGAAAGCAGGTCGGGGCCTGCAGGGGAGACCCTGTGTCCTTCTAGGGCTTTGGTGACTTTGTCTCAAGGCTGCGGGTTTGGCTGCCTTCTCTGTTGGCAGAGCTTCCTGCTCACCCCATCTGCAGAGGTCAGTGTTTGGGAGAAGGATCCCTACAAGCCTTGGGAGAGGGCAGGAAGGAGCCAGGAGTTGGCTGGGTGTGAAGGTGGGCACCTCCTGGGAGGCTGTGACAGGAACCCTCCCTACCCCACAGGGCGCTGGCCAGGCATGGGGGGAGCTGGGGGAGTGGGCTCTGGGCAGGTGTTACCTCCTGGTGCCGCCCTTGGAGATCCAGGATGTCCCGCTTGGTGACAGACCAGTGGAAGGTCAGGCCTGGTACAGCATTGCCAAAGGAGAAAGGGTTCTGGTGGTTGGTGATCCCGGTGACATAGACAGGCATCTGGAGGGAGAAGTGAGGCCCTGTGACAGGGGTCCCAGCACCAGGAACACCAGAAAAGGCAAAGCAGGCACTGAGCCCCCTGCCCAGTCAACTCCAAGGGACACCACTTCCTAGCTGTGTGGTCATCTGTCCATCTGTGACGTGGAGATGGAGCTGACACAGCCTCAGGGGACTGCCATGAACACCACACGCGTGGACACACAAGCAGACTAAATGCTCTGGATGCACCTGCTCCGTCAGGTGCCAGGAGCTGTGCAGGTGCGGGAAGAATGCAAGTGCTCCTCGGCGATGGTGCAAACTTCACCTCCAGGGATGGAAGCAGCATAACCGCAGCTTTGTGCAGGAGAGAGGGGCAAAGGGCATCTGCCCACCTGGGACAGGACGGAGGGGGATGGTAGGCAGCCGGGGGGCAGAACGTGCACTATGGGGGGCCGGTGTTCCTGGTAGCTCTTCTGGAACCAGGATCCAGACCAAGACCTCCCCAGAGGCTGCTTGAACAGCACAGGCAGGAGGGCCGGGGGCCGTTCCTTCCTCACCTGCGTCCCCGTCCTCATCCGTGTGATGGGAGCACGGATCCTCACAGCCCGGAGCAGCAGCACCTCCACCTCCACGACGTCCTGGGGAGAGAGCGTGGGGCTCAGGCTGCTGGGTGGACACGCTGTATACTGGGCAAGGGTCCTGAGACGTGTTCGCAGAAGGGATTCTTCTAGGCAAAGAGGCTAGAACGCATTCCAGGGGGCCTGGCTGCATGGGTAGCTCGTCCTGCAGGGGCCAGCCACTGCCTCTCCCAGGCCCCAGGGGTCCTGGCCCGGTCCTCAGAGCCTGCAGGCCTGGGGCCTGATGCAGCCACTCCAGTTCAGCTCTGCAGACCTGGGGCCAGGACATGGATCTGCTGGGCTGAGCAGCACCCTCAGGACATGTCACCCCCAAATCCAGCCTGCGGGTCTCTGATTGAGCAGGGTATGAGGATGCATGCAGGAGCCCGCAGAGCCTCCTGGGCGCAAACCTCACGGCTCTTACCCTGCACCCCAGCCTGCTGCTCTGGCTTCCTCACAGCCCTGCGAACTCATGTGGAACACAAGACTACTCAAACCCTGAGCCCTCTGACGTGCTCCTGACGGGCTCATCTTCTGGGCACTGGGATTCGGGCTCGATAAACATTCATTCCCTTCCTTTCTTCATCCTTCTCATGGCTCGGTCTCCTCCTACTAGTTCTGGCTCGCCCTGTGGCCTTGGGGTGCTGACCCTGTGGCCTGGATTAGACCCACAGGACCAGAAGCATTTGAGCAGAATCACCCGCTTGGCTCCAAGAGACATCTTCAGATGGGGCTGGTGGCACAGCCCCTCCGTCTCCCCAGATCCTCCTCTAACCTGCCACGGGGGGAGACGGAGAGGGGGTGGCCATGAGGGAGAGGCAGGCCAGCTGCCCTTTAGCCACCTCTGCGCCTGGGAGGAGGAAAACGAGCCACTTCCTGAGGCCATGATGCTTTTTGGAGGAAAAAAATCCCAACAAAAATCTGGGGCCTCCGTGATTCTCCAGGACCCTACTGAACCCTGGGGCATCCCCAGGACAGGCTTCTGTGTCCCCAGTGCTTTCCTGCTTCTTTGTAAAACTGACAAACAGGACAAGCACCTCTGTGATTCAGAAAGATTCCGCGGTCTAACTGGGAAGCATGGAGGCAGCAGCTAAAATGCCTTGGAAAGAGGAGTAAACCAAAGCCAGGCTGAGAAGAAGGTCTTGCCCCTGCAGGGCAGCATCTTGGTTAGAGGCTCTGAGCTCAGGAGTGCAGGAAGTACTCCCAGGGGGCCTGATTCCAGCTAGGAGAAGGATGGCTGAGTTCTGACACAGCCACGTCCACAGTCACTACACAGGACAGGACGCTCCTCTTACAGACCATGTTTCCCCTGTGGCTGTGGGCGGGACCTCAAAGCCACCTTCCCCAAGATGCTTCCACAAGTCACTGTGTGTGGGCAGGGGAGGGTCAGACAGACTCCAAAGGTCCTGCATTTCGGCTCTGAGACTTTTTTGGGAAGGGGAAATAATGTCCCACCTCCTTTCTAGACGCTCAAAGAGGACCTATCTGCTGGGAAAAGAAGCTGTCAGACTCCAGATACCAACTTTCACCTGCTCGAGGTGAGTCCCACTAAGCAGAGAGGGAGAAGCCTCCCTGAACTCAGTCCCATGCTTCACCGCCAACCCAGAAAAGCAAACAGGAAGGTCCCACTCTACAGAGAGACGTAACCTCTGACAGATAAAAGATGCTAGCGGACAACTTGGGCTTTCTTTTCTTTTGGAAATACAAACAGGGGCTGTGACACTACTGGTTTGGCTATCCACCCTCCCAGAGGGAGGGCAACTTCTAGGCGCACCACAGTCCAAACATGTGTCCTGGCCAACCCATCCCAATGTCTTCCATCAGCACATTCTCCAGCCCTGCATCAAATGAGCCAAAGAAAGAGCCACTAGCTTGGAGCTCAGCTCTCTCGTCAAGTCTCAGAACCGCCACGTAGTGGCCGTGGGCCCCTGGCCGGTCCTTAGGCTGCTCACTTGCAAAGAGGGGCAACAGGAAAATACACAACGGTGCGGTGAGCCCTAAAGGAGATAAATGTGAAGTACTCCGAGAAGTGTCTGCTGTCACCCCAACTGCCATTGTCGCACTCTGGAATGTCCCTGGGGTGCTGGAGATCTTGGCCTACAAGGAGTAGCTGGAAGAACTGGGGAGACTCAGCCTTCAAGAGCAGCCTCGGGAGTCTCCCACATCAGCAGGGCTATCCCAGATAGGGCCGTCAGCCACAGACTGCAGACCCTGGAGAGGGTCCTTGGGAGACAGAGCCCAAAAAGGAGGGCTTCATCCTTGACACAGCTCCCCTGGGAAGCAATGCACCCATCGCCAGAGGCCCCCACTGGGGTGCATCGGGCCAGCACCAGTTTCGGATGGCACATCTGGTACCTGCGAGACGACGACCACCTTGCCAGTCTCCGCGTCCACTGCCTGCACAAGCCCCGACACGGTGGCGTTGCCGACGGCGAGCCCCCGCAGCAGACCGGCACCGCTCACCAGCGCAACACTCTCGTTGCTGATGGAGAACAGGATGTTGGACTGAGGCTGGGGGCCGCCCTCGGAGGTGACCTGAGGGAGGAGAAGCAGAGGATTGTCACAACCCGCTGGGCTGGGCAGCCGGCGTCCCCCCGGGAGAGAGACGGCACCAGTGCCAAAGGTTTGCGCCTAAGCCTGAGTGCTGGCGTCCCAGAGCAGAGACCACCAAGGTGGTCCAGCGACTGCCCTGGCGTCAGGGCAGTAGGTGGTGGCCTTGCTGGGGCCTTCCCCAAGCTGGGGATGGGAAAGACACGTGGCCTCTTGGCTCTCACCTGCATGGTGGCCCCGATGAGCAGTGTCACCTTCCTGGGTATCAACCTGAATGGGGGAAAGACCTGGGAGGGGAGACAGGACAGAGGGAATTGCTGTGCTCTAAGTTCTCACTGGCCAAGCATAACTCACACTTCACACTTCTCATCACAGGAAAACATGACTGGCAGGGCCTGGGGCCCATCCTGGGGAGCCTGCATGTCCCCCCACCCTCCACTGGCTAAGGCGTGTGGTTCTCTGGCGTGTCTTCTGTTTACGATTGTGCTTCATGTCACCACACCCTGAGCCCTGTGAAAATAGGGCCTTTAATTCAAATGAGTCATCCCTTTGAGCGGCAGTTCTCAACTGTGGTCCCCTGATGGACACACTCCCTAGGCCAGCCTGGACCTGCGGCCAGAGGTAGGCCCTGCCCTCTGTGTTCTCACGGGTCTTCCAGGAAGCCTGCTGCCTGCTGGCTTTGCATTCCCTGACTCCTCTTTGCAACTAGCATTAAATTTCCTCTAACTTGTACCGAAAGAATGCCTTAGAATAGTTCTGTACCTCAGTATCTCCCTTGTCAGATGATGAACAAGGGACCCTGGGTGCAAGGATGGGCCCAGGCAGAGACCAGGGATGCCAGGGCCCGGTGTCTGGAGCAGGGCAAAGCCCCACCCGCTCCCAGCGCTGCCTCGCAACTCTCTTGTTTGGCAGGAGCTTAGAAGAGCTTGTAGGTGAATGAGTGCATGAGTTGGCCAGGACGCTGCTTTGTGTGGGAGATCAGTCTCTGTGGGGTGTGCTATTTATAGGCAGAAATGAATCTCTCGTCACCGGGAAAAGAAAGGTGCACATCCGTCTGGAGGCACAAATTGCATCCACCAGCTTCAGAACGTGGATTAAAGAAGCTCACCAGCCCCTGCATGGCACAAGCCCAGGGAGGATGCCATCAGGGGCTGTTTGGATGCGGCTGCCAATGGGCAGACTCGGACACGATGTCTTGGCGGCCTCTGGCTTGCGGGGCTCCTGACCATGAGATAGCCCCACGTCACATGCTGGGAGGGTGCAGGGACCTTAGTGTGCCTATGTCTGGGAACCCCATACCCCTTTCCCTCACGCTATCTCTGCTCATACAGCACCTGAGGCAGGTGCCCACTACCCTCTAGGTGCTGGTTCTAAGACTCAAAACTGACGGTGGAAGAGTTATTCTGCTCCTGAACCAAAATGCAACTGAAGTTCTATGTGTGCCTGGCCACGTGACAAGGCACACCCCCCTCTCTGAGCCCTGTGGCCCCCATGTCATAAGGGGAAGAAGAGTCTCTCAGCCCCTTCACCGGCCCACAGTCTAACTGTGCTGTCGCCACGACCCCAGGACTGGCAGGGGCCACCTTTGACTTTGTAGGGCACAGATTCAACAATGGCCTCTCCATGGCAGCTTGGAGGACTGTCACCCAAGTTCCCAGCCTATCACAATAAGGTCACCCCTGTCCCCTCCCAGGGCACTGATCTGTGAGGTGTAAAAAGGAACAGTTTTACTTCGATCTGCTGTGGGGCTGAGCTGATTCTCTGTCGGGCTCTGTCGGTCACACTCGCAGTCAGGGTGGTCTGGCCGATGGCCACGCCATGGACGAGGAACGTGGCAGTGTAACTGTCGAGGGCTTCATCAAGGGCCCTGAAACAGACAGTGGCTGGCACTTCTCCTCCAAGGTGGACCTGTGGGACAGGCTGTGTCTGGGGTCAGTGCTGTCCCTCAACCTCTGGGAAGACTCACACCAAGGAGATGATCTGGGAGGCTGCTCGGAGCTTCAGGTCCATGAATGTGAAGTATTTGGCCAGGAAGGGCTTCTTGTGAAAGTCCAGCACGCGGAGGTGCGCCTTCACCGTCTTCCCAATCTCCACCTACATCGTGGGGGGTGAGGCCCAGGGCTGGCCTGTGAATGGCCAGTCCCACCACCTGTGATACCCCTCAGCTTTCTGAGATACCCAGAATGTGTGCTCAGCCTCAGCACCACAGACCTGGCACTGCGGACTGTGAGCCAATCAGCACGTGCTCACGGCAAGTGCAAGGTCAAGGGCTCACTACGGTGGGGGGGGACTCCTGGAGGCCCCAGTTCCACTCCCTCCACTTAACTAACAGCCTAAGAGATGAGGCAATGCTTAGAACAGCTGCAGGTAAACACTAGGCATTCAATAAATGCCCACGGACTGCACAGCTCATACCCTGCAGTGTACAGTACAGGGGAACTTCTGGAAATGAGCGTCAGGAATCCTTAGTGAGGAAACAGATCCAGGCAGCACGTTAGCCGTGGAGGGAAGGTTAGAGGTGCAGTGTCTGAGGCAGGTGGGAGGACACAGGGACTCAGGCGGCTCAGCTCTTGATACCCCTCTCGCCCACCAACCCTCCCTTCCTCAGGGAAATGGGAACCTGGCAGCAACCTTTGGGAAGCCTTGCTTCAGTTCCCGCCAATATTTAGAGTAACAAAAATTCTATATTTACACGAAAGAAAAACCTACATCTATTGTTTATTCATTGCTGCAATGGTGCTTGACTTTACTGACTTTTACTTATTTGCCACCGAAACTTCAGAGAATCTAAACTAGGGGTATCCAACCTGCAGCTTGTGGCCGCATGCTAAGTTTGTGAGGACATTTTTTGCTTATCTGTGGCATTGGATATTATGAAAAGTATGCACAGACTTTTTTCTTTTCTTTTTTCTTTTTTTTTTTTTTTTTTAGCTAATCAGCCTTGCTCAGTATTTGTATATTTAACATGTGGCCCAAGACATTTATCCTTCCAATGTGCATTAGAGACAAAAACAGGTTGGACATCCCTGAAAACCATATATTCTGGGGAGAAAATTCATGTCCGGCAAGGTGTATGCCTGGCTGGCCTGCCCAAGCTGGAAGACATGAATTCCCACGTCAAGGGTAATAGAGAGACAACTTCAAGCAGGATTTACTGCCCAGCTTCATGGCGGGCTGTCAACTGGGATGAAGAAATACCCCATCAGCTGTCACTGCATCACGTACCCGGAACAGAGGAGGTAGAGACAGCCCTGGGTGCCCATAGGGCAGAGAAACACAAACCAGGAGAAAACCCCAAGGCCATAAGGAAGATCCCCCCCCGCAGCCACGTCATTCTCCTGGCTCTGGCTCTGCCGATCAGCAGAGAGAGGCCCACGCTGAGAAGCTCCACCAACCTTGTCAACCACGCGGATGTAAAGCTCCTGAATGTCGGAGACGTAAACGGTGGCCTTTGCTGGGGCAGGAAAGGCGAGGCATAGGTCGTGGATCATGACGGTCGCTTTGCCGGGGAGCAGAGGGTGAACCTGCAGGGTCAGAGGCAGCTGGCTCACACTCTGTTCCTCACCCTCAACAACAGACATTTACCCCATAGGACGCCACGGTCGGGGCCCCAGCAGGCCAGCGTGTGGAAGCAGTGGGCAAGGAAAATGCTAACCCCAAAGGTGCCCTGCTGCCGGCCAGGGCATGGGCTTGGGATGGACGATATGAGTGCAGGAACAGATCACAGAGAACCATTATCTCAGCTTGGCACATTTCACAAAGAGAAATGGGACTTGCTCAAGGGCTGGGGCAGTCGGCAGCCTTGGGACACACGGTAGCTGGAAGGCAGAGTGAAGATTCAAACCCAGGGTCTCCTGTGAAACTGCCAAGTCAGGGGCTGGCAGAATAGGAGACAGCAGCTTTCCAGGGGCATATCACTGAGAAGTCCCTCTCTGAATCCACAGAATCACCGGAGCCGGGCGTGGACCAGAGAGGTCACACACACACACACATAAGCTCTCGGAATCGTTCTCACTCATTTTCCCAGCCCCGGGTTTCTTTGAAGCAGTCACCTCCTGAGATGCTCTGAGTGAATGAACAAACCTGAGCTAGTGTTTTCTGGTCTTTCTACTGCCAAAGACACCCCCCTTTTTAATCCTTCTTTCTCTCCACACACTTTCAGGGATCCTGCCTTCCAAAGAATCCTTCCCGACCCTCTGGAAGCTGTGCCACAGTCACTCTCAGGCTGTGTTCACACCAGGATGCCTTGGCACAGTTTGTCACTCCACTGAGGTGTGTATTTCACCTGGGTAGCCTGCAAAGCTGGCAGGTGGGGACAAGTCACAGGGCTAGAGGGAGAGCCCAGCAGGCTGCCTCATGCCTCCACCTGAGCCTGGTTTTGTCACTTGTGGTTTAGGGTCTCACATCCACAGACTGTGTGTATAGCAAGAACATCAGTGTTTGCAAAGCTGGAATTTTAATATCAATAATATGTTTTAAAAAATGGGCATCTGACCTCCCAAAGGAGGCACCAAAATATGATCATATCACACCCAGGTTTAAACACTTCTGTGGCTACCCCGGGCACTGAGAACCAGCCCGAGCCCTCTGCACACCCTCAGAAGGCTGGCCTGGCCCTGCCTCTGCTCCTGTCTCCCCGGCAGCCACACTCCCCACCTTGCTCAGGCTCCAGCTACACTGGCCTCTCCCGGCCCCTCAAAGCTAGCTAGCCCTGCCTGCCTTGGGGTCTTGCACCCCACCCTTCCCCATCCTTTACCCCTGGCTCTAATGCATCCTGAAGGCCCTGGTCCCAGTATCCTTCCTAACAAAGATGTCCCCATCCCAGACAGGCCAGGCTCCCCTCCATCCTGCTCACTTCCCTTGGCCGGTGCTACAGGGTATTAGCCTCTGTGGACCACAGTTTAGCTGGTCCTCCCCTGCCTTACAGAAGCTCCGGGACTGAGCCTTGTGTCTGGACAGACTGGCCCCCAGGTGTATGTCGTGATCAGATAAAAGCTCCAGGGTCACTGCTCTGCATAATTCTGCACTTAGTAAAGGAACCTGGTGCCCCTGTCTCCTTGGCTTTACGGAGAGTGAAACTAGCTTTATTAAGACTCAGAAATTCTGAAAAACGTCTACAAACCTCGTGGACCCTCACTGCTGATTCTGGACTAACCCCGTCAATATACAGATGGGGAAACTGAGGCTGAGATAACGAGAAGGGAACACAGCCTTGCAGGGGCACAGTAGGTACCTCACCCAGGTTTAGGGCTCCTCCTACACTCTCCACCTCCTGGGGGAGCAGGGCTGATGGCTCTCTCAGCCAGCACAGAACTGCAGGGCCACGGCCTACATGACCTGAGCCATCATCACAGAGCCTGGTGTCAAATACAGGATGAGGAGTGACCCCACTCCGGGTGGGGGCCACCCGGTCTCTGGTTTTGCTGGGACCAATTCACTCTGCCTTATTACACTTCCCACCAATCAAGAAATTACAGGAGAAATAAGAGGCTTTCTCAAGCACACAATTCAAGGCTGGGACCGACACTCCTGCCAAGGTCCCTGCTGCCAGGAGCCAGCACAGGGGTACTTCCTGCTGAGAGGCCTACAAACCACAAAGGGCCAGGCTGGGGAAGGGTTTTTTTTTTTCCTCTTTTACTTTTCCTCTTTCCTTCAAAAGGACCATTTTGCACATCTTAAACAAAGACAAAATGGTGGCAAGGAAATCAATTCTTCCACTTGATTTCCCAGAGGACGGATGTCCAGTCGCCTTGCAGATGACAGCGGCAGAGGATGGGGCCAGGCTGCCACCTACAGAGCCTGAGTGGCCAGGCCTGCCCCCCGGATGCTGCGTGGCAGGTCACTTCACCCCATTAGGACACTTCCAGAGCGCACTCACCAGGGAGCCCACTCTAGAGACAGGGACCCTGAGGAAGCTTGACCACTTGCTCGTGGTGAAGCGGGGACGCACACCCGCTCTGCCTCTAGGCCGCATGTGTGCCTCACCCCACGCTCTTCTCTAAGCATCTGGGACCCGCTCGCTTCCTGACTGACATACGGGACGATGTCTGTGGGGGAGAGGAGGTGGCAGCAACCCATGCCCACAACGAATTCTAATTTCTAAGTGTTGAAAGTGCCACCCGAGAATGTCAGCAAATGCTGAGCCAAGGGGAAAGTCCTGTCATCGACTGGGAGATGACAAATGCATTACTGCTCATTAAGACGCTGTCAACAGAGCCAGAGGCAGCTCTGCTCACGTGGGGACTGTAAGTGAGAAGTCCACTGCCGCTCGCCAGGCCCCGAGGTGCTGCTGCGTCATCTCGGCTCCCACTTCCTGGGGCCCCACGGCATGTCAGACTCACACCCTGACAGGTGTTGCGTGTAGAGGCACAGGGACCCTATAAATATTTCCGACTATAGCTGGCACCATCAGCTCCTGATTCCTGTGACGTGCCTGTCAATGGCCTGTGATGGGCCAAACTGCCCACATGTGAGTGAGTGTGGGGGTTTGTGCCGCCCATGACTTGCCCTTATAGCCTGCAGGGGATGACTCATGCTCGTGTGAAAGTGGGTGCCAGATGATATGTCCTGCAGGGACCCTGGCCAGCCCTGTGACCTTCCCTTGGGTGGGGGCTGGGGATGTGGACCACTGAAGACTGGTCAGTCTCAGGGGAAGAGCTGGACACACCTGAGTTCAAGCCCTACAGCTGCCATCCATCCCCCGCCTCCCTCCTGACACACCTATGCAGTCACAGTTGCATCATGACTGGCCGCACGTCACAAGACCCGGGAGACAGACACATGACTGAGGCTCACAAGAGCAGGGCCTGTCTGCCTGCCTGGCCAGCACCCGGCACAGTGCCGGGCCCGTGATGTGCACCCAAGTGAAGGTGCTAACGAGGAGCGTGCACACTCTGTGCACAGTACTTTCTTTCCCCTGCTCTGATGATCGTACGGGTTCCACTGTGGGACTTACTTTGAAATGTAAATTCAAATAATTTCAAATGAAATTATTGAAAAGAAACCGACCTTCAGTTTAAATCAGGTAAACACTCACATGTGAGCCAGATAAAAACAAAACAAAGGGCCCTAACAGACCGTTTTGGGGGCTGTGTGACCAAAATTCACGGCAGCCCTATGCAGCCCATGGCGCACTGTGTGGGCACAGAAGTCCCTGCCGGGCTCTGCTGTGTGAGCGCGATGGTGCCTTCTGGAGATTCTTGAAAGCCGACTCACACCATGGACCATTCTTGCATCCTGAATGTGCATCAGTAGGAAAGACAGGAACCTTTTCTGAAGCTAAGTGAAGAGCCGCTGGGGCTTTTCCTGTCCCTGCGATTCAGGAAAATGAGAATGCTGCTAATTAGCAGCTGGAAAATGCTACAGCAACCTGTGCCGTCCTTCACCGTCTGAAAGGAGTTGCTAGGACTTGTCACAGATCGTCAACACTGCATAGGAACTCCCCCCACGGGTTACGGAAGAGGTCCGGGAACCAGGGCTGATTTCCATTGCAGTTACGTAGCAATCTCGGCACAAGCCAGTGATGAAGGGAAAGCTGAGACCACGGGGGTCGGGGCGCCTGCACAGAAACTCCTGGGGCACCAGCAATTCTCAGGGGGCCTGGCACACAGATGCTGCCTGCCAGTCATAGTGCCAGCCCTATGAGGGACGAGCCATGGCCAGGCCAGGGCCCAGCGCACAACCCAGAGGAGGATGCTACAGCTCTGCGTGACCATCTGTAAGACGGAACTGCACCGAGGTTATCCTAGGATCACAGCATTTTAACATTGAACAGGGGCTCGAGGGTCTCCTGGGGAAATTTGATCTTAGTTCTGGAGTCCCATCTTAAGTCTTCCAGGTAAGTATCCCAGCTCTGCTCGAATGCCCGCAAAGACCAGGGTGCTCACAGCCTACAGAGGCAGCTCAGCCCATCGCTGACTCCTCAGAGCTCTTGTCCTTGGGTGGGCTCTCTCTGGCCACAGGTTCACCCTCAGGGCTTTCTTAAAATGTTAGCTGCCAGGTAAATGTGAATAAAAGGATGCCAAGGTTCACTGGCACTATTTCTGGCTTTCTTAACTTGGAACTCCCTCCTCTTGGCATTAGAGAAGTTATTTTTAATCTCTACAAGTAAAATAAAGCAAGGCACATGTCAAGCTGTCAGAATTATTTGAGGTTCGAGGTTCTCATTCCTAATATGAAGGGTTTGACGAGGTCACTCACTCTTACGGTAGCAAGTACAGCTGGGGAACTTTCGTTCATAAAGGGAACAAGCGTGGGTGAGCGTTTCCCATGGTGTCGGCTCCCAGCCTCCTCCCGTTCCTTCTGGGCACATGGGTTTGTTCCCAGGTGCTGAGGGAATGTTTTTCTTGCTCTGTCTATGGCCAGAAGCCTAAGAAGTCCTGCCCCAGGGAGAGGCCGCTCTAAGAGAGAAGGAACACCACCACGCCTCACCCCTCCCCAGGGACTGAACTGCCACAAAGATTCTCTGGCAGGGCAAAGTTAAACACGGAAGGGAACATTAAAAAAACAAAGCCGACAAACCACCCTTCTTTGTTCTTCACAATCAAACAAAAAACTCCAAATTAACTAGAAGTTTAAAAGAGGGGAGGTTTCCTACAAAAACAGATGCTTCTATTTTCTCTTGAAAGTCAGAAGCCCTTGTCTTATAAGACCCACATCCCTACACATCAAAAGTCGGCAAGAGGTTGCAGTTCTGGCCAGACAGTGGAAGGAGGTCCGTGGACCCACCCTGTACCCCCCCTTGCAAAATCAGTGGAAATTATGAGAAACTTACACAGCCATTTAAGATCTCTGCCATGATTTTAAGAGAATATAGCACACATCTACTCGGGACAATCTACTAAAACTCGAGAGGAACTACATGGGTCTGTGGTATCTGAAATAACATCTACACCTTCCCTGCTCCCTCCGCTCCAGACTGGTACATCCCAGATCTCAGGGCTCCTTCCTCGCCAGCTCCCACACTGGGGATCATCTCCTCGGAGGGATATTAGATCTTACCTTGTCCCCAGCTACCCACTCCACTCCTGGCCTCTGAGGCCAGGTCTCAGGCAAGTGGGGCTAAGAGGTGGAGGCTCCCTCCTTTCCCAGGCCCCACTCCTGGGATGGAGGAGCTACCTTGGATCCTGCACCAGTGAGGATACTGGGACCCTGGCTGCCCTCCTCCTGGCTGGTGGGGTGGGTTCCATGCTAGGAGAGGCCAGCTGAGGAGCACAGGGGCTGCTGCCCCCATTGACCAAGTGTCAGCTCCTGAAGTGTAGGAGCTTCTTCTGGGAAAGAAGCGGACATACAACAAAGTGTTGGTGCACTTGGTGCCCACAGAGAAATCTGGGGCACCAAGTGCACCAACAGGTGCCTAACAGGAGAACCAGAAAGAGAGGAGAAAGAGAGGAGCAGAAAAAGCTCAAAACTTCCCAGAGTTATTGAAACACATTCATCCACACATCTGGGAAGCTCAATGCAGTCCAAATAAGACAAACAGAAAGAGATACACAAATAAAAGAATAAATGTGAAATACTTCCTCAGACCCTTCAAAGGATCCTGAACTTGATTGGATGAGGTTCTATAAACAAAACTATGGTTTAATCAAGGTTTAAAGCTAAAGACTAGGATAAAATCTTGAAAGCAGCATGAGAAAAATGCTTCAGCATTTACAAGGGGACCCTGTCGAGATTAACAGCTGACTTCTCATTAGAAACAATGGAGGATGACATACTCAAAGTATTCAAAAACGACAACCCTCCCAGCTGCTGTCAACCAAGTATCCTACATCCAACAAAGTTAACTCAAAATAGATCAAAAACTGAAATATAATACCTAAACTTATAAAACTCTTAGAAGTAAACATAGGGTAAAATTTCATGACCTCAGATTTGTAACGGACTCAGATACGATATCTAAAATAGAACAATAGAAAAAAGTTATGGTATACTTCATCAATACTAAAAACTTACGTGCTTAAAAGGACACTACCAAGAAAGTAAAAAGACAGCCTACAGAATGGATGACAATATTTGCAAATCACATCTAACAGAGGACTTTTATCTAGAATACATAAAGAACTTCTACAACTTAATAAAAAGACAAAAGATGGGCAAGGGATCTGAATAGTTAATTGTCTAAAGAAGACACACAAATGGCCAATAACCACATGGCAAGATACTCAACATTGTTAGCCATCAGAGAAATGCAAATCAAAACCACAATCCCAGGGGATTGCACAAACCTCATTGCAGGATGGCCGCAATTAAAAAGTCTGCTAAAAACAAGTGTTGATGAGGATGTGGAGAAACTAGAACCCTCTTAATATTTTACTGTGGATGTGAAATGATGCTGTCATATAGGAAAACAATCTGGCAGTTCCTCAAAAAATTAAATAGCGAGTTTCCAGGTGCCCCTGACAGTCCCACTCCTTGGTATATACTCATGAGAACCGAAAACGTACGTCCACAAAAACACTTGTGCACAAATATTCATAGCAGCATTCTTCATGACAGTCAAAAGGTGGACATAACTCAAATGTTCATCTGTGGATAAATGAATATCAAAAGGTGGCCTATCTATGCAATGGATTATTGTACGGCCACACAAAGAATTAAGTACTAATAGATGCTACGGCACGGATATAACTTGAAAACATTATTTTAAATGAAAGAAACCTATCAAAAAGCACATATTGTGTGAGGCCATTTATATAAGATGTCCAGAATAGCCAAGGCTATAGAGGTAAGAAGTAGATCAGTGGTTGCCTGAGTTTGGCACAGGGCGTGTGTGTGTGCACATGCCTGTAGAATTAAGGAGGTGACAGCTACCGTGCATGGGCTTCTTTCTGAGCTGATGAAAATACTCCGATATTGACTGGTGGTGGCTATACAACTGCTAAAAGCCACAGGATTATGCACTTTAAATGTGTGAATTGTATGGCCTGTGAATAACACCTCAATAAAGGTGTTATTCAAAACGACAGATTCCTGATCTTAGGTTGAGCTAAAAAACAATAATAATAACAAAAATAACCTAGAGTATCGCCAACAGAGCCTGCATGCTCCAGTTTGCCAGTCCCCCGACTCCCTCTTACTCCCCGACACTGAAGCTAAGAGTCATGCCCCTTTATTACAGTACTTCCACCTACATCACCACACCCTGCTGCTCCCCGCCCTTTACCCCTGTCCACTCCCCTATGGGAAGCCAGTCAGTGGCTGCACACAGCCAGAGAAATGGAACCGCGGAGAAGGACGGTTGAACAGACCTGCACGGAGAGTGCGGTGCCGCTCGTCTAGTTCCTAGCATGCCACAAACTTAACTGCACAGCAGCAGTGGGCCCGGAGCCCTGGCTATTCCTGAAAGGAGGCCTTGGAACCATCACAGTGAAGGTTAATCTGGATTTCTGCCTTCTTTAAAGGTTGTTTTCTCCTGTGGCTAGCTTCCAGGACCTCACCCGCACAGACAAGGCAAAGCTGGGAGCAATCACGGGCACCAGAGCTGCAGGGTGGCCCACTGTCCTTGGGATTGTGAGGTCTGAATCCCTATCCCATGCTGAGCACCGCATCAGCCCAGGCCTCTTTTGTGTGCAGGGACACCTCCAGTGATGCTGGTGTGACAGTAATGCTCCCCAAACATGTGGCAACCACCCCTTTAACAGAGGGAAAGCAGGTCTTGGGCTCAGAGCAGCCCAAAGGCTACAGCACAGCTCTGATTTGATGACACCGCTGGGCGATGTCAGGGCTGAATCTGTGTGTTCATGACTTATGGGAGTGGTTTCACTACATATTCAGTGGTAAGAGGTTTCCTTTAACATAAGTTGAGTTTTGATGGTTTGGTTGTCTATTAATCCATCCCACAGACATGCAGACAATAGGATATTGGCTTTTGTTTACTTTTGCTCTTCTTATCCTATGCTTTGATATATAGGTATGTATGCATATATGTATATATACGTATGTATGTACACACACATATATGAAAGCTTTCGACAACCCAAATGCTCTACAAAAAAAGAATAGCTAAAGTATAAATGACTGCATAAATCCAAGCATCTAGCCTACATAGCAACTGGGAAATACACAAAGACTTAGGATAACGTAAAAGCAGAATGCTAAATTTTTCCATCCCATGGACATAGCTAAGTCAATACTAGCAAGTATTGCAAGAGGGTCAAGAAAGCAACATGGGAAATGAGAAAAAGCTGATATATCCTTTAAACACAATTTTCTTTAGGGCTGCTATGGTACTACTTATAATTAATTAAAAGGCTGGCTGAAAGGAAACCATCAGGTGCCCAAGAGTGCAAGCAGTTTGTAGACACGGTAGCAGGGCGAGGCCTAGCATTGCTGAATAGATCAGAGAATCTAAAGACCTTGCTAATTACAGTGGTGTGATCAAGCACCCAGATGAGGAACTTGAGCCAACTCACCACGGCGATGCCACTGGCCTCCTGGTAGGCCACCTGGACCACGTCCGCAGTGCTGGCATTGAGGAAGAAGTAGCCTGAGCCTTCTCTGACCTGCAGCTCCGCCTGGAGGAGGGAGGGCAGGGGGAGGGCTCAGGCTACATGTCAGGGACCGAGAGGCCCAGCAGGGGGTGGCAGGGCAAGGGCCGTACCTGGACACCAGGGTGGTTGTAGATGGTCAGCTCTTCTGGACTCACCCTCACATCCTCCACTAGGATGAGCTCTATGGAGGCCGACACAGGTGCGGGAGAGTCGTGCTGAAGGGGCAAGGCCAACACCATCAGAGCCCGGAGGCCATGGCCAACTGTGGGCCAACACCACACCGGCCTGCAGACTGCCCCTGGGGAAGAGCAGCCTAGAAGTCCCAGATGCTGGCCACTCATGATGGCTGGGACATAAACCCCAATAAAACCGTAGTGCTCCTAAGCCTGGCTGAATGGCCACATCCCCTCTGAAGCCTCCCTCAACCAAGATGGAAAGAGGAGCTGGCTCCTCCACTCCCGACTTAGGAGGGGTGAGTGACAGTCTGCTCAGAGGCCAGCCCCATCCTGTCAGGCCCCACAGGGCAGGTGGGTAACTCACATTTCCCCCCCATCCCTCAGGACCTCACAGCAAATGGCACTAGGCAGGTACTCTATTGGGGGAGGGGATGGAGGCTACCAAGAGGACAAGGCCAGGCCTCCCTTCCTTGAGCAGTACACTGCATGGCTCTGCTTCTGGCCACATGTCATTCGAGGGAGACTGCCAGAGCTGGCCCAGATTGGACTCACCCATGGATTATTTGAGCTGGCCCAAATGTAGGGTACAGCCACTGTCCTCAGGGGAGAGTGAGTGAAGGGTGGAAAGGTGCCAGGGTGGCAAGGGGGGCTTTCTGACAAAGAGAGCAGCTCTCAGAGAGCAGAGTCTTCAAGGGGAAGACCTGAGCCAGGCCAGTCATCTAGGGGGCCTCAGGGTGTCACCACAAAGGCCCCGAGGGACCCTGTTAGGGTATCTAGGCCCAGCCAGGAAGCCAGGAAGCCCCTGCTCCAGCCAAGGGATTCTTGGTGCCCTATAGATGAGGAAGAGGCCCAGCAGCCAGGGACAGGTCCAGGCAAGTTCCTCAGCAGCCAGCCTTCCAGGCCAGCCTCCCCAGAGCTTCACCCACGGAGGCTCCAGCCTCTTTGAAAGCTTCCTAGCCAGGTGATGACTAACACCCCTCATCCTAGCATTTAGGGTCCCAGGGAAGCAGGCCCCACCTTCCTTTCTAGCCTTCATCTGCTGCCTCCACTTTATTCAAAACACCACTTTGCAGGCAGGCCCATTGTTGGGGAACTCTCCCCCCTCCTACCTCAGACACACCCATTCACCCTACACCTACAGCCCCCACGAGTTACTGGGACTAAAAAGGGGAGGTTCAGCGGGTGGTGATCTGTGTGCACAGATGGTGTTGATGCTGTGTGTATGTGTGCTGGGGGTGTTGGGGGTGTTTCTGTGCTGTG
Organism: Arctocebus calabarensis; assembly: GCA_963573935.1. NCBI lineage: Eukaryota > Metazoa > Chordata > Mammalia > Primates > Lorisidae > Arctocebus > Arctocebus calabarensis. The sequence continues at coordinate 81,854 of CAUYON010055699.1, forward strand.
ACAGCAGGAAGCACAACTGCTCTGGGGTCTGGGGCTCAGGGATGCTCCCTGGAGGGGCTGACATCTTAGCTGGGACTGGAGGGACAGAAGGTCACCTGGTAAGGGAGCATCAGAGGGGGGAGGGGATGTTCCAGGCAGCAGGAGCTGTGTGCTAATGATGTGGCCCCAACAGGCACACAGGTCTGTAGGCCGGAAGTGAGGACAGCTTCCCTCTAAAGGGCTAAGGGCTACAAGGTGCATGTTGGGGCCCAGAGGAGACAGGGTCTGTTTGACTTTTCAGTGGATCCCTTGGGAGCCCTCCTGGAGTATATTGGATGGGGAAATCCCAGGCTGTGAGCCCACTCCCAGTCTAGGAGCGGGGTTGGGGACTGAGGGCTGAGGGCTGAGGCCAGAGGCCGCTCAGACACTCAGACACAAGGTGGAATTCAGACAGAATCAGGAGGATTTTGGGGCCTTGCCCACAGCCCCCCACCCCACCACTGGGCCCTGGGAGGTACCGGCTGTTTCACTCTGGCCGCGCTGAGGTGGGACTGCTGGTAGCCAGTTGCGGTGGCAGTGACAGCTGTGGTTCCCGAGGCCTCATGAACCGAAATGGGCTGCAAACCTGAGTCCAGGAAGAGGGAAACCAGGTGTTGGCCTCCCTGTGCCTCTGATCCAGCCCCTCCCTTCTTCAGGTATAGTTTCAAGTCTGAAAACCAACAACTGAGTCTGTGCAAACTGTGAGTCTTGTAAGAGTTACCAGGCCTGAGCAAGGTTCTGTGGAGGTGCTGAGATGAGTGGGAGGAACGAGATGTAACTTTGGCTGCTGGAGCAGCACAGGTGTGAGACTGGAAGGGCCGTGGGCCTGAGCCGCGCGTCCTACCCCATGCACATGTGCAGGTTGGAGAAGAGCGGGGAGCTTGCGCTTGCATGTACCCTGCGTATCAGTTCTGGACGAAGGAGGTCCCGGGTGACTGAGCTCCTGACGGGCACCAGCCTGCCCGGGCACCTGCGGCTGGCCACGGTTTACGGGTCACTGTCCTCCTCCCTAGGCCATGGCCTGGCCATCCAGCTCACCGTGCAGCTTCTTTTGGCCACTCCCATCATCCTGAGACACCAACTGCATGGGTCGGTGAACCTCGATGCTGGCTAGCAACGGCTTGGTGGACTCCCAGTGGATGCTCAGAGAGCTGAAGTTGTCGAATCGGCGGCCCTGCTGGTCATAGGCGGCCAGGTCCAGCAGGGGGTTGCGGTGGCTAGAGACTGGAACCTGTGAGAAGCAAAGGTCAGAGGCCGTGGCCATGCCCAGGATGGGTCAAGCTGAAGCTGGCGGCTACCCTGTGGGCTCATAGGGTTTGGAAAAGAAGTTGGACAAGTCAGGAACCATCCTTCACCACCGTCGGCCATCAAGGTGCCCTCATCCAGCCCTGCCCAAGCCAGCCTCTGGATCTAGACTGTAGTTCCTAATGGGGGATGAGACCCCCTTCTGCACTAGGGGGGCCATTTCTGGCTGTCACTCCTGGGAGGCAGTGATGCTGCTGGATACCCCATGGTGCATACGGCAGCCCCCATGGACATGGTCTGGCCTTAAGTGCCAACAGCACTGGGCTGGGAGCCCCCTCCCTCCCTAGGCAGGCAGTTCACCTTCCCCTGCCCTCACCTTTTCCACTGTGTACCACCCTCCACCCCAGCCACAACCCAGCCCCTCCAGGACAGCCTCCCAGCTGCTCACACCAGAACACAGATCACAGCACCTGGGCTACCCAGAGCCACTGGATTTGCTCAGTTCCTTTCCAAGTGGCGTGCTCACCTGCTCCTTAGATACCCCAGGGACTCAGGAGGTCACTCCATGCCAGTATGAGCAAGCAGAGACCGAGGGAGGGAAGGAACTACTCAAAGGAGATTCAGGGCGGGAGATCACAGCTGTGGGTCCAAACCCAGAATGCCCACCACGCTGCCATTCTCTCTTGTTCCCTGAGCAGACTCTCCCCTTGGAACCCGGGTCAAATTGAGCATCATTGTTCCTGCAGTCTGTCCTTTCCTTCTCTGACCACACAGCACAGGGGCAGGGCAGGGAGGGCAGCAAAGCAGAGCCCAAGTACTTGTGATCCCACAGCCTGGGCTGAAGCCCAGCCCACCTCTTACTGCCCTGGCAAGTTACAAACTTCCCCAAGCTCCAGTTTTCCCAGCTGTGATGTAGGAAGCACAGAAGAACTCACCTTCTGTGACTCACTCTTTTTTTTTTTTCTTTTGAGACAGAGTCTCACTTTGTCACCCTCAATAGAGTGCCCTGGCACCATAGCTCACAGCAACCTCAAACTCTCGGGCTCAGGTGATTCTCTTGCCTCAGCCTCCCCAGTAGTTGGCACTGCAGGTGCACCCCACAACACCCAGCTATTTTTAGAGATGGAGTCTCACTCTTGCTCAGGCTGGTCTTGAACCCATGAGCTCAGGCAATCCCCCCTCCTTGGCCTCCCAGAGTGCTTAGATTACAGGCATGAGCCCCACTGGGCCCGGCTTCTTTTGACATTGTTTTAAATACCAGTCACATGAGGTCACTATGGAGACTGGCTTGGCACAGTTAACACCAGGTAGGTAAATGGGGTGGTCATTAGCACCATTCACAAACAGGTTCAGCTCTCCATTCAGGCAGCTCCAGCACGGGGGACTATCCTTCTCTGACCCTTGGGGTTGGCAATGACCATGGCACTTGCTCTGTTCAAAAACGTGGGACTAGTGACTTGTGACACCTCCAGGTGATTGGCTATGCCATGCTCTCTTTCTCTCCACAATGGTACGGGCCACATTAAATGGAATGGAGATAATGACATGAAGCAGGGTCCCTGGGGTGACCTGTGAGGTACAGGCAGTGTCAGAGATGGAGCTGTGCTGTTAGTACTGGGCTGGGCATGCTCGTTATGGCAGCATGGCTTATCTGTCCTGACTGACAGCCTCCACCCTGAGGATTTCTCCCCAGCTCCTTCTGGCTCCCTTGTTCCCAGAGAACGCCGGATGCCAGCATACTAGGGATGCCACCTGCATGCCTTCCTAAGAGCAGGCCAGCACATCACCTGAGCAGACAAAAGGTTTATAATTATTCTGGACACAGGTTAGGGAGCTGTGAACACGGGCTGGAGCACCTACCCTAGATGCCCTGACCTTTGTCTCAGGTGCAAGCCTCGTTGGAAAACCAATGCTCTTCCAGGGAAGGGTGTCAGCACTGTGCCAAGCCACTTGCAAGGTGGCTGGACCCTGCCATGGGGGGTTGAGGCTGGGGCCCAGAAACATGAAGCAACTTGTAGGTAGGACTCAGCAGCCTCATTTTCAGGAGTAAGAGCCTCCTCTGACACTGTTTGGCCGCTCCCTGGTGCCTGAGCAGCTCCATTTGAGCCACTCGCAACTGATGCTCAACCACAGTGAGCAGGAGGTCGAGTGACCTGCTCAGAGGCCCGAGGTCAGGCTGCAGTCCGGCTCCACTCCGCCACTCCCATCAGTCAACTCCATTCTGGTATCTTTCCTTGCTGATAATTTACTCTGCAAACACATCTTGGGTGGCCTCTGGGTTTCAGAGTAAAAAATTAAATTGATGCTACACCCAGGATGCATCACAGGGATGTATCTTTCTCAAGGTCCCCTAATGAGACCATAAATCACAGGGGTCATGCCTGAATGGCTAGCTCACAGCTCAGGAACCTGAGGGCTGATGGATCACACGGCAACTCTGTGTTCCAGGCCCATTATTTCCTGGTGACATCTATGACACAGTAAGCTGATTCAGAGCCAATTTCAGGAGAGAGAGAGAGAGAGAGAGAGAGAGAGAGAGAGAGCGCACATGCATTCAACAGCTGTGGGCTAAACTGGAGGTCTCAGCTCAGACAAGGCTGGCTGAGCTCACAGCCTTGAGGACAGGGAAAATGCACACATGCTCATTTGGTTTTCTTTGCAAATGAGAAAAGAAGCTTGAGCCAGCCTGAGGTCTAACCAGGTGGTGCTGGGCCCTCCAGGTTTTTCTTTCAGAAAGGGCTGGCCCTCTGGTTCAGCACCTTCCACTCCCAGCCCCCTGTCTGCAGCTGTGTCCCTGCTTGGCTTTTCCAGCCACATGAGTCTGCAAGCGTCAAGGGCAGAAGAGAGGAAGGACACAGGTGCCGTGTGTCCACTGGCTTTCTCTTTCCTACTTCCATTTATAAGCTTCTATTACCCTATGAGCCAACGCCCGCTCTGGGGACTCACAGAGAACAAACCAAGTGCGTGGATCCCCTGTGCTGGGTTGCGGTGAGCCTGCTCATGCCCTCCCCAGAGCCCGTGCACGACCTCCTTCCGTCTCTGTCTCGTACCCACTTCCCCCTCCTCTGCAGCACCTGCCCCTGTGATCAATCCCATCGCCACGCCTCCTGGTCCCTCTCAGCTCTGGGAGGCAGGCTTCCTTGCCTGTTCCAGCTACTCTGTATTTCAGAGCCCAGCACAGAGGAGAGGCTCGGCAGCAGCCCTCAAAAGAGGGGAAGCAGCCCACTCCCCTCCACTGAGAAGGGGCTGGGGGCCGGTGTCTGCCCAGAGGACGTCCCACAGTGCTGAGCCCAAACACGCTCAGCCTTGGAACTGAAGACTGGATTGGTCTCACGGGGGCCAGCCCTGAGGGGTCCCTTCACATCCCTCCTGTCAGGTGGACACCAAGGGACTTTTATCCCCTCCCGACACTCACTTCTTCAACCACCCCCCCGTCCCTCACATCCACAGGACGCACAGCTGGTCACTCACCTCGGCAGCCCCCACCTCCACTCTGTCCCTAGACAAGGACCCCACTTGAACACCCTGGAGGCACAGACAGAGACGAGATTTTTACAGACCGCCCAGTGCCCAGCATAGAGGTGTGAAGTCTGGAATTGCAGAGGACTCTATCTTCACCTGGTGCCGCCAGTCGCGCCTGTGGCTTTGCTAAGTCCCACCAACTCGCCTAGTCATGGGCCTTCACATGTGAAACAGGGCTGGCTGTTGTGGTAGAGATGGTGCAGTGCAGACCCCCAGCAGGTGCATTCCAGACTGTGGGTCAAGGCCGCCACAGTCCTCCTGGCCGTGTGGGTGGCACCCTTGCTGCCTTCCCTGAGCACAGCCCACACTTACCACCTGCTTGTTCTGCTGCAGCAGCGGACAGGACAGGTCCAGCTGGGGGCTGGTATAGACGGGCGTGAGAGTGAGCCTGGACGGTGGGGCGCAGACAAACTTCACCACGGCGGGCTCCACGGCAGGGAAGGGGTTGGTGAGGCAGGGCTTGTTCCCCACTGAGAGGGCGATGACCTGGGAGGGCAGAGGAGCAGTCAGACGCCCCCACACAGCCTGAGTCCCCACTGCTCTCGGAGCTGAGCTGCCCCTCCCGAGACCCTCTGAATTGGTTTTCTCCCCTGTAGGGTGGCAGTGATGATGACGCCTAAGCTACATGGGCTTGCAAAGGCCAGTGGCACATGGGAGGGAGTGACAGCTCTTGCTCCCTCTCAGAGGGAGCCCCACGTGCCCTCTGTGTACCTTAGAAGAACTGTGGTCTGCTCCTGTCTCAGGGAAGAGGCAGGCTGGGGGGGGGGGGGGCGCGTCCTGGTTTCCCAGGACCCTAGGAAAACTGTGTGGCTGCATCAGCAGATTCCCAGGTTTGAGGACGCTTAGAGGAGGAGTCCGCAAGGACGTGAGAACATTCACCTACACGCAGGCCAGACTCCAGGAAGTGCGCGCTTCAGGGTGATGGGCAGAGATCCAGGGGAAACGGATGCAAAAGGGCTGCTATAGGACAAAGCCTGGGAGGACAGGCTGGAGCCGTGGCCCAGAGGCAGGACTGCGGCAGGGAGGGAAGTTCAAGGTGTGAGGAAAGAGAAAGGATGCTGTGTTTGCCTGGAGAGCTGGGACCTCAGAAATCATGCCCAGCCCCTGGTTATGGGGTGTCTCAGCTAACGGCCCTTCCAGAGGGGGTGCCCTCAGCCTCCTCAAAGGACACCACACTGGAAAAGGCGATGGTATGCCCCATCCGTTCCTGACCACTGAGGACAGTGTCCCCTGACTCCTGCAGGCTTCCTGCCTGCACCTCTGTGCCCTTCCCACCCAAGAGAGAGCCATAGAGCACTCCGTGGGGAAGGCACTGGAGGTGACCCCACTTGAGGGTTAAACTCCTGCAGCCCAGGGCAGGGACAGGGATGATGAATTCAAGCTAGAGATACGCTTTTCCAGCTCAATTCATGACGATTTTATCCCTGCTGGTGTGTCACCATCATGTGGTCACCGTTCTCATCACTGTCGGTCACTCACAAGCAGGCACAGCTGGGTGTGGGGCCGTTTCCCAGGCATCTTTTCTGACCACAGCCATCAGGCCTGCCACAGCTGATGCTACAAGAGCACCGAGGAAGGTGTGCACGTGTGCTTTTACAGCAATTACTACTCTTGGCACTATAAGGTATACAGGAATATGAGGTATTCTTCATGCCCCCAAAGAAAATGGGGCCCTCTCCTGGATCTTCCTTGATTTACACCTTGTCCCTGCCTCGCTCCCAGTTCCTCCACTAGGGAACCCTGGGAATGGAGCACTAGATCCCGGCTATGAGCCCCATAAGATCCTGCCTCATCCTTGGACCAAATGTCTAGCGGGAAGGAGGGTTGGACTTGAATAGCAGGACGTCAGTCTAGCCCCAGCCCTAGCCAGTCATTCCAGCCACACAAGGACTCGGTTTATAGGTGTGTCTTGTTTGGTTTCCTTATTCTCCTAACTTTTTTGGTTTTCAGCATTAAAAAAAAAAAAGTTAAAGAGATTTCACATGTACAAAAAATTGGCGCTTCCAGCTCATCCGGGAAGCACCAAAAAGATCTTTCCAACTTGGGTCTGCTGCCTCACTCATCTATAAAATGCCTGAACCCAAGGGTACATGACCCTGTGACTCCCCAAGCTCCAGTTTGGCAGTGGTGGATGCTGAAGCCCAGAGGGATAGGAGGCCACTCTGCCCAGCTAGCTCTGTCAGAGCTGGTGTACGCCAGGAGGTCCCCAGGGCTGTACGCTGCTCACCCTGCCCGGTATTCTGTCCATCATTCCACCTCAACACTCTGCACGCTGCCTGTCTACAAAATGGACACAAGAGGAACAGCTGTCTCTCTCAGGGTCACTCCGAGGATTAAGTCAAACAATGTGATTTTCCAGTGCTGCAAGGTGGGTCCGAGGGCTGCTACCCACTCACCTGCTCACCCAAGGCCCTGCAGGTCACAAAGATCCAGTGTTGCTGGTAATTCCGGGAGGCAGGGGGGCCAAAGAGAGCCACAGTGATGCTGTCAGTGTCCTCAGAGGTAACATTCCGGAAAAACTTGGAGGGCTCAAGAATCCAGGGTCTAGGACCTCCTTCAAACAGCATTTCCTTTGAGGAGCCCAGGGTTACCAAGGCAACAGAGGAGGGATCGACAGCCTGTGGAAGAAAAAAGGAGAAGACTCAACATCTGAGAGGTGGTGTGGCAGGAGCTGAACATCAGGCCCCAGGTCCTCACCAGCTTGGGGTGGGGGTCAGGTAAGGCCTATCTCCCTCTCCTCATGTGCAGCACTCACGAATTGCGGAAAGATCCACAGGACTCAGGGACTTTGGAAAGAACTAAGTCCTCACTCTGATGCACTGCTGGGGGTATAAAGTGATTCACCTCTTTCGCAAAACAATCTGGCAAAAGCCTTGAAAATGCCAATAGCCCCTGAACACAGAAATTCTCAGTCTGCGATCCAATCTCACAGCAGAACATGCAGGAGAGAAACACGTTTATGTGCCGAGAGATGTTCATCGCTCCATTGTTTACCATGACAAGTGACTGTCAACCATCTGAAATCTGCCACAAAGGCTGGTGATACCAAAAGGGTATATTCAGACGAGGGAACCTGACCCAGATTGCTAAAGTAGTTGTCCCGTATTCACACCACTGGGCTCAGCGCTCCTGCTTCCAGGGAGCCCCCATGCCCTCCCGCACCAGGCGCCAACCTGTGCCACGGAGGGCTCCTCCGCTCCCCCCACTTCACTTGGTGCTCCCCATACTGCAAGGAAATGAGTCACCTGGGAGTGTTGCCCTGCTCAGGTGCACTCACTGAAGGTGGGAGGTGCCTGTTTCCTTCTGCAACAGTGGCATGATCTCAATCGTATGGGGAAAGCAAAACTATGCAAGAAAAGAAAAATATTCCACTCCAAGCAAAATAAAAATAAAAATCCCTGGTTGCTGCATCCCTATATGGTAGAAGGGATCTCCGGGACAAGGGTGCTTGCTAACCTGGTTATGAAGGCTCCTCCCACACATCTTCATCACCCCAAAAAGCCTCCCCTTGCAATACAGTCACCATGGAGGTTAGGGCTTCAATGTGTCAACTGTGGAGGGACACAAATACTCAAATGATGGCTGTCAAGGAGGAGGTGGACCTCACAAGTCACCCAGTCTGCCAGCACCTCGGTCTTGGACCCCTCAGCAACACCAGAACTGGGAGAAAAAAATTTCTGTAGTTTATAAGCCACCACCCAGTCTGGTGTTTTGTTCTGGCAGCCTGAAGAGACCAGAACGCTTTTCGATTGAGCGCTCTATTCCTTTGACTTCATTTTTCAACACAGACACTTTTGTGCATTTGTTACGGGATCGACTGTCTCTGCGTGTCCCTCATGTGCACTCACAGACAATTCTGAGGGGCCCGGGGCACCCTCCTGAAACCCACCCCAGAGTCTCCCCTCCTATACACCCCGGTGTGGGGCCCTCCTGCAGAGAGCTCTCTCCACAAGGCAGTGGGGTGTCATAGAACTAGATGGCTGGGCAGGAGGGGCAGGGCTGTCTCTGCTCGTGTACCTCACTCAGCCGTGGCTTGAGCATCACCTCCTTGGACAGGCCTCCCCTGAGACCCCGTCTGATGCAGTACCCCTCTTCCCCTGTCACCCACTCAACTGCCACCACTGTGCATATGTTCACTTGTGCATTCGCTTCTGCGTCCCCACAAGCAGAATGAAGCTGTCATTTGCTGGCCGTGTGACCGTTAAGCAAGTTAACACCTGCAAGGCTCAGTCTCCCGTCCCGTGAATGGATACACTGCTAACCTCTGCCTCACAGCAATTGTTCTGATTCAAGGGGCAAAAATGAGAGACCTGAACACACATCGAGCCCATGCTCAATCAATAGGCCTGCTGTTATGAACTGTTCCTCACTGTAAACTGTCACTCCCTACTTACAGGCAGAAAGCACAAATCCCAGCCAAGTGGAGCCATTTAACCGCCTTTGCCCAGCTGGTGGCCTGGGCCTGTTCTGACCCCAAACCCCCTGCTCTTCCCCAGGTCTCACGGCCACAACCAGCAAAACTCTGCAATGGGCAAAGCAGGCCACTGCCAATCTTGCCAAAGACTTTTTTGGGACCAAAGGCAAGGAGGGCTGGGAGTGTCTTACCACCCCATCACAATTCCCGCCTGGAGGCCTGTGAATGCTCGCCTCCCTATCTCATTCCCTTTCCTCTCAGGCATGGAAGTGCCATGGAGTCCTGTGCCTAGGAGAATGGTTAAGGACCAGCAACGCTGAGGAAGGAAGTCCACGCCCAAACTGTGAAGGCTCCACAGTGGGTGTCAAAGCCCAAGAGCAGAGGGCCCCACCTGGCTCAGAAAAGACTTTCTCCTCCCTGAGCTGGACTTCCTGGTCAGCGAAACAGCACACGGGCCTGACCATGAGCCCCGAGAGACTGGCACTCAACCTTTGTAAGAGCAGAGCCTGTGTGCTTCTCCACATGAGTGACACCCACATTCCGTCTAGAAGCAGGGGAGAACCAGGGCAGCCGGGCAGGCAGAGGTACCCAGAGCCTCCAGCTCAAAGTGGACAGCCTTCCATCGATGGAAGGAGGCAGCCAGGTAGGGACCCCAGACTCATCATTTAGGGGCTCCCAGAGGAGCCGTCAGGTGGGACAAGGCCCTGCCGAATATATGCAGCAGGCAAGGGTTAAAGAACAACTAAGGCTGCTGACAGCAGTGGGTCCCCTGTGGCCAAGCAGAGGGACTAGGGCAGGTGCGAGTTTGGGTGGGGGGAGGGGAAAGCAGCTCCGCAAGATCCCATGAGGGTCTTTCTGCTACGTCCTTGTACTCAAGGGACTTTTAAGACACGCCCATCCCTCTCCCACACTGGCTGCAGTGGCCTTGCGTGTGGAGCTGACACCAGTGTGGCCCTGACCTTTGCCAGCACCCAAGTCCTAGACGATCCCTCACAAACCTCCTGGCTCTGACCAGCGAGGCTCCAAGAGACACCACAGCACTTCACAAGGTTTGTGGCCTGCTTCCCCCCCCCCGCTGAGTGTCAGGTCATGGGGACAAAGGTTTCTGTGTGTTTTCCGCTCTGGGGCATCTCCAGGCCTAGAGCAGGGGTGGGTACAGGCAGGTCTCACAGACACGTGCCGTGTACCGAGACAGCTGGGCAGGAGGGGCAGGGCTGGCCCCTGCTCACAGCAGACAGTGACGGGGCTGCTGAGTTTGCTCTTGCTTTTAGCCCTGCTGGGTGACCCTGGACACATCGACCCCCTTGTTCATTCCCAACAAAGTCCCTCTTGGTTGGTCTCTGACAGGGCTACAAGTGTAGAGATGAAAGCTCCTAAGGTCGCTGAGGTGGCCTCTAAAAGGACAGAGGGGAAAACAAAGGTCACACACCACGAGGAACTGCACTGTTCTTCAGACTGACCCTGGTGGCAGGAAATGTGAGGGCTTGCTGGCCTGGGGGGATAGGAGGGACCTGGGGACTCCCCCAAGAGCAGACTTCCCTCCAGCTATCCGCTCTGGGTCTGCTGTGGATGAGGCAGGGTTCAAACACAGGAAGAACAGGTCCATTCACCAGCCGGCCATGTGGACCCTCAGGAGACGCCTCCACAACCACCCTTGGGGGGAGACCCAGGTCTTTGTCCTCCTGTTTTACTGACTGACCCTCACTGAATGCTCATTACCTGCCCATTCCATTTATTAGCTCAGTAATTCTCACCACAGCCTATGAAATAGCTGCCATCTCAGCCCCATTTTACAGGCAGGGACAGTGAGGCCCAGAGAAGTCAAGTGAGTCAGAGGACACAGCTGCTGTGTTTCAGAGCCGGACACATCCTCGGGGCTGGTGTGGAGCTGAGACCGTGTGCTCCATTTCACACATGCCCGGGCCACCTCCCTCCTCAGATGGGAAGAAGGATCCACAGACATCAGGAAAAGGGCAGGATCTACCCTGGGCCTGGGTCTCAGGAGGCCCCACCCAAGTCTACTGTCCCAATTCTAGGACTCTGTGGGGACCCCGAAGGGGACTGGAGTGGACCAAAAGTGCCCTCTGTCCTGACTCCTGGTCAGAAACATTTTGAAGCCTTTGCAGCCCATACTCCTGCCTTGGTCAGGATAGCATGCAGGGCAACTCCCCTGCCAAGTCTGCCAAGTGCTGTTTCCTGGGAAACAGGACGTCAGCACCCAGCATCCCCCCTGAGGGCGGCGCTGTCCCTCTCCACCAGTTCCTGCTTTCAGCCAGAAAGTCACGGGCAGAGGGAGGCATGCCAAAAGCTATTCTGAACAATTGGAGTTTGTACAAGTTTGTCAAAGCAAATGAATAATTCACATCAGGGAAGGAGTGGGCAGGGCCCCGGCTCACCTTGAGGGGCAGGTAGGCAGCGATGGTGATCCCAGCACTCAGGTGGACGTGTCCGTGTTTGTATCTCACCAGGAGCGTGCTGGAGCCCTGGGCCTCCGCTCTCACCCTGACGCCGCTGCAGTGCTTAGAGCCCGGTGGCAGCCTCCCTGCACCAAGGGGAGAACCACACGGTCACCTTGAACTTGCCCTTGGTGAAAAAGGCACGACAGGCTGACGGCACCTCTTTCGTCCTAGGTTTGATATATAATCTGATGTTTTTAACTTAAGTTTTAAGTATAGTTCACATGAGTATAAAATTTGTAATGAATTTTTCCCCACATAGTGAACATACCCTCTATCCAGCACCCGGATCAGGAAACAGGCTATTAGCACCCCCAACGTCTCCTGGAACCCCCAAAGTCTCCTGGCTACTCATCCAATGTTGAGCCCCTCCCATAAGGGAAACCCCTACCCTGAGTTCTACCAGCACCACTGTATTTTGCTTGATGCTGTAGTTGATATAAAGAGAACCACCGAGCACAAACTCTTGTGTGTCTGGCTTCCTCAGCTCCATATCATTCACAAGCTTCCTCTGTCACACTGCACGCCCCTCTCCACATTTCCACGTATTACGCCATTGTGTAGACACAGGGCAGGAGACTGACCCAGGTAACTGTGCACATTTCCGTTCCTTCCAGTGTGGGGCTCTGGGCCATAGTGCTGCAAAGAACATCCAGGCACCTTCCTTTTGGGGGGACCCTTAGGCGTTTCTGTTGGATATGTCCCAAATGTGAGGCTTTTAGGCAATGGGACATGCACTGTTATTGCCGATATCTTTCTCAAGTGGTTCCATCAATTGAAACTGCTATTAACAATTACCGTACATCCCTGCCTTAATTTTTCATCAATGCTTTAATTAAGCTTTTGAAAACTTAAACTTATTTTAATTTTAGTAAGATATATATAACATAACATCTCCCACCTTTGCACCTTTTACACGCACAATACAGGGGCGTGAAGTGCATTCACTTTGTTGTGCAACCATCACCACCAACTCTACACAACTCACCTTGTAAAATGGAAATTCTGTACTCAATAAACAACAACTAGCTGCAGTGGCTCATGCCTATAATCCCCGGACTCGGAAAGGCGGAAGCGGGAGGGTTGCTTGAGGTCAGTGGTTTGAGAGCAGCCTGAGCAAAAGCAAGACCTCATCTCCACTAAAAATAGAAAAATTAGCCAGGAGTGATGGCACGCTCCTGCAGTCCCAGCTACTTGGGAGGCTGAGGCAAGAGGATCGCTTTAGCTCAGGAGTTGGAGGTTGCTGTGAGCTAGGCTGATGCCACTGCACTCCAGCCTGAACAGAGTAATATTCTGTCTCAAAACACAAAACAGTAATAATAACTCCCTAATTCCATCCCACCCTTTTACTTCCTGTCTCCATGATTACTCTGTGTACCTCGTGTAAGTTTAAATAGACAATATTTACCTTTTGTGACTGGCTTATTCACTTAGAACAACATCCTCAAAGTTCATCCATGTGGTAGCACGTGTCAGAATGTCCTTCCGTTTTAAGGTTGGATAGCATTCCATTGTGTGTGCAGACCACATCATCAACATTTGGGTTGCTTCCACCTTTCAGCTATTGTGAATAATGCTGCTATGAACGTGGGTGGACAAATAACCTCCTTGAAGTCCTGTTTTCAATCCCTTTGGGTATATACCCAGATGTAGGATTGTTGGATTACATGGTAATTCTGTTTAATTTTTGAGGAACTACTATAGAGTCTTCCACAAAACTCCACCATGGTACATTCCCTCCACCAGCACTGGAAGAGTTTCAACTTTTCTACATTGTCGCCAATACTTTTCTGTTGTTTTTTGGATAGTAGCCATCCTGGAGTGTCAAGTGGTTTTTCATTGAGGTTTTGCTTTGCAGTACTCTGATGATTGGTGATGTTGACCATCTTTTCAACGAGCATGTTGAGCATCTGTCTGTCTCTCCTGGAGAAATATCAAGTCCTTTTACCACTGTTTAGTTAGGTTATTTGCTTTATTGTTGTTGACACGTAGTTCACTATACGTCCTAGATGCAAGTTATGAGTTTGCAGGTATTTTCTCCCATTCCATCGGTTGCCTTCGACTCGTGTCCTTTGATGCCCAGAACTTCTAAATTTTGATGTAGGCCAGTTTACCTACTTTTAATTTGTATGCTGTGCTTTTGGTGCTATATCCAAAAAATCAATGCCAAATCCACTGTCTTGAAGGTTTCTTCCTATGTTTTCTTCTAGGAGTTTTATAGTTTTAGCTCTTGACATTTAGGTCTTCGATCTACTGTGAGTTAATTTTTGTGTGAGATGTTATGTCAGGGTCCAACTTCATTCTTTTGCATTGTGGCTGTCCCGCTGTCCCAGTACCATTTGCTGAAAAACTGCCCTTTCCCCACTGGGTGGTCTTGACACTTTCATAAAAAATCATTTAACTGTCCCTGAGCAGGTTCATTTCTGGGCTCAGTAGTCTATTCTATTGCTCTGTAAATCCTTCTATGCCAGTACCATCCTCTCTTGATTAATAGAGTTGGTAGTAACGTTTGAAAACAGAAAGTATAAAACCTCCAAGTTTGTTCTTTTTCAAAATTACGTTGGATATTCAGGGTCCCGTGAGATTCCAAATGCCTGATACTTTGCTGAATTTGCTTTAGTTTTTACAGTTTGGGGGGTTTTTTGGTGGAATTTTAAGTGCTCTTTATATACGAGATCATATCATTCGCAAACAAATGATTTTACTTCTTCCTTTTCGATTTGAGTGGGTTTTATTTCTCTTGCCTAATTCCTCTTTCAGATATTAGTGTCACCAGATTACATATATATGCAATTGTGTGTCCAGAAACATCAATTAATTCTAAGCTTTTTTGAGCCATTAAGTCTCTTAAATCATGTACAAAACCAAAATAGTACTAGATTTTATAATTGTCCACATGTTCACCTTTACCAGACATCTGTATTTCTTTATCAAGCTTTGAGTTCTTATATAGTGTCCTTTCTTTTCAACTGGAAGGATTCCTTCCACTGTAGGGCAGGGCTGGTGGTACTGAGCTTTTGGATATCTGGTGATGTCTTAAGTTCTCCCTCACCCGTGATATTACACTTGATCTTAGCCAAAGGGCCGAAAAGCAATCTCTCCCTCATTTTTGAAGCACAGTTTATTGGATACAGGATTTTTTTGGTTGACAGGATCTTTTTCTTTTCTTTCTTTCTTTTTTTTTTTTGAGACAGTCTCACCCTTGGTAGAGTGCCCCCTGCTCACAGCAACGTTAAACTCTTGGGCTTAAGTGATTCTCTTGCCTCAGCCTCCCAAGTAGCTGGGACTACAGGCGTCCACCACAACGCCCAGCTATTTTGTTGTTGTTGTAGTTGTCATTGTTTAGCTGGCCCAGGTTGGGTTCGAACCCACCAGCTTCGGTGCATGTGGCCAGCGCAGTAACCACTATGCTACAGGCCCCATGCCATTCTTCCACAACTTTGAATATTTCAACCCACTGACTTCTGGCCTCCAAAGTTTTTGATAACATATCTCATGATGATCTTGGGGGCAAATTAGGATGAGTGTTTTCTTCCTGGAAGCTCTCTAGATGTTAATAACGGAGCTTGTTGTGTATCATACAATACAGGACACATTTTTATAGTATCATGATGTCACTTACATTGTAGCATCTGACACTGATCACTCAGCATATAAAGAAAAAGGAAATGAATATTTTGAGTGTAGACATTATGAGGTTTTTAAAAACCAAAAGTTATTATAACTTTCAAAGGACAAATAAAAAGCCCACTAAAGGATTATGCACCTTTAAAGTTCTAAGAAACTAAACATCAATCTCTGTAACCCATGTGAATAAAAAGTGCTTCTTATTTAAGGAAGAAAATGTTCTTGAGAACAAAAACCAGAGAAAACCACAAACCACGGCAGGTTATCCTCAGCCACGATTAGCTTATTTCTTGCTCCGAGGCTAACCTCATAAAAAGCCAGCTGGTTGGGCACACTGGCTCACACCTATAATCCCAGAACTTTCGGAGATCAAGGCTGAAGGATCACTTGAGCTCAGGAGTTCGAGCCCAGTCTGAACAAGACAAGAACTCATATCTACATTTAAAAAAAAAAAAAAAAAAAAACCAGAAAAATTAGCCAGGCATATAGGTGGGTGCCTATAAATTCCAGCTACTTGGGAAACTGAGGCAGGAGGATCACTTGAGCCCAGGAGTCTGAGGTTACAGTGAGCTAGGCTGATGCCATGACCCTCTAGCTGGGGCGACAGAGTGAGACCCTGTCTCATAAAAAAAATAAAATATTATAAAACAAATTTAAAAGCCAGAATAAAATAAAGAGCCATTGTTACAGAATTCCTAAAACGTGCATAAGCCCCTGTCTGGGCCTAGGTCTCTGGTCCTTATAGCCCCAGAAGCTGCTTTTTGGTGACCTGCAGCATTTGAGCGTAGCAGGACTATTTATCCTTGCCAGCCAGCATCATTAGCATAGTTCATAGAGTTAGCACTTGCTAGTCCTGTTAGCACAGTACACACAGTTATCTTAGCCTAGTTAGTATTACTGTGGCCTAGTCACAGTGGTATAGTTAGCACTGTCACCATGGTTAGTGCAGTCAGAGTTTGCATAGGTAGAGTTTGCAGTTAGAGTCGTTAGAGGGTAACACACAGCAGGGCTTGGCCTCCAATGCTCCCTACAAGGAGACCCTCATCAGCTACAAACGCCCCCAAATGCCTGACTGTGCAGCTTCACCGTGGTGGGACACCTTCTAACTGGGACTGGGGTGGCCATCAGAATCATTTCAAAATTTTCTACTGGTTTTGTAAAGATCTGACATAAACATCAAGATCTTTACCCTAAAAACAAACAAACAAAAATAATCCTAAAAGGTCAGCAGAGAAGTCATGATGGTCTTCAACCTTCCACACCATCCTAGGGTTTTTTTATGTCACCAGCATTCCTGACGCACTCTCCCCGACAACCCAGAGCACCAGAGGTGAGCAGCCACACACAGCGCATGGAGGCAGCGGTGGCCGGAGCCAAATGCCACAGATACTGTCCACCACGTATCGCCACCACGAACACATCGTCCACTGGGACCTGAAGCCCTGGATCATCCCCCTTAAGGCCAACTATAATATAAAAATAGCCAACTTCGACTTTACCAGCACGTTTTCTGAAGACCAAAAGCTGGACACTGTCTGTGGGATTCCTCTCTATTTTTCCCCAGAAATCTTCCTATACCATGAGTACTATGAACCACAGGTGGACGCGTTGAGCCTCGGGGTCGTCTTCTACAACGCAGTGGCCAGAGCCCTGACCTTTCACGAAGGGTTTCAGGGCCCTCTGGAGCAAGATTATAAGGGGGAGGTATATAAAATGCCTTTTTCCGCCTCAGAATAACTACAAATACTTCTGAAAAGATCTTTACCCTTGATGCCAGGGAGAACCCCACCTTTCTGCACAGTATGAAGGGGACACAGACCAGTCCCGGCCAGGGGACACTGAGGCCATGCATGCTAAGTAGACTCGCTCTCAAATCAAGACCCCTGAACAACCCAGCGTGCTGTAGCCACTGGCTTTCACCTAAACCTCACCAAGGCCATGGGCTATAGCAGGCGTTCTCAAACTTTTTTAAACTGTCCCTCAGACCATTGGAGGGCTGGACTATAGTTTAAAAAAAAAAAAAAACTATGAACAAATTCCTATGCACACGGCACACATCTTATTTTGAAGTAAAAAACAAAACGGGAACAAATACGATTCACACCGCCACATGTGGCCCGCGGGCCATAGTTTGAGGATCTCTGGGCTATAGGATACCAAGAAATAGAAGTCCATGAACGTTATCCATGTGAAGCCCTTGGCTTCTAGGGGTCCCACTAGTCCTTCCCCATCCCCCGATGTTCAGTCCAACCAAACAGGATAAATGTCAGCTTCATTCTGGCTGACTTTTTGCAGCCTGAGGAGGACCAGGAGTCCGGACAGAAGACCAGGAAAGCCATGGTGCTTGCCCTCATCTACCAGATGAGACCTGGTTCCTAGCACAGCCCCCTAGCATGACCCCATGTTCTCCTCCTCCACCCACAGCACCAGAGGCCATAGGGGAGACTTGGGAGTAAACACCTGCAGCCACGGAACGTGCCAGAAGCCAATCGCCTCCAGGGAGGGCATGGAGACGGGGAGTCTCAGCCTCTGTGAAGAGGGCCTACCCTCCTGCAGATCCTGCGGGACAAATGGATGAATTAATTCTGGCCAGGAGACACTGAGGCCACATGTAAAACTGCTCACAAATCAGGACCACTGTGGGGGGCAACTAGGGGCTCCTTAACTTCATGTTAAAAACACGTTCCTTACTGCCAGCCCAAAAGACCGCCCAAGAGTGGACAAATGTGATGGCTCCAATGAGTGCGGGAACAGGTAAGGCAGACAGAGAAACCAAATGTGTGGGGCAGTCAAGCCATGTCTCCTGCATTTTATTTATTATGCTCTTATTAACTTTCTTTTCAGTAGACAAGTCCTAGCGGTATACATGTATGGGATACAGTGTCAAGTTCAGCTATACGTACACTATGTGGACTGGAGACATAAAGCTCATTAACAGATCGGTCCATCACCTCAGGCAGACGCAGCACGATGTCACTTACGTGTTGACTCTGAAAAGCTGACTCACCGAAATAGTCGTTTGGTGATGAGAGGCTAGGGGGTGACAGAAGGAGGGTGTGGGAAGTTGGTCACAAGGCACAAAGTTTCGGACAGACAGGAGGAAGCCGCCTTGACATCGTGGCAGGGTGACCAGAGTCAACAAGAATGTACTACGAACTTCAAAACACCTGAGAGAGTCCACAAAGTTCTCCCTGCCTTTAGATTGGAGAACAAGAAGACCCCGAGTTCCCCAGATCCCCAGGTCCTGACAACACAGTGTAGGAGGTGGCCAGGTGTGGACTCCTAGCTGCGGGGGACCCTCTAGCCACAGTGGACTGAGTTGAACCCCGGAGCCCCTGTAGATAAGACGACCCCTCCACCCCCACTGGGGGCTATGTCTGAACTCAGACTGTGCCTCCTGGGCACTGTCCCCTCCCTGTTCTCTGCCTTTTCTTCCATGGTTGTGGGGAGGAGAGATGATTCTTAGGAACTCCAGCTTCTTCCAATCCTTACAGTAGAAACACAGCTCCGGAAAGCTGGTTCCAGGTATTTTGCTGTTTTGCATCCTCCCTGCACAGTTCAGGCTGTGCACACCCTGGTTTAGGCAGCATGGAGCAAGGTGGTACTTAGAGTGAGTCAGAAATGCTCAGGGGTAAAGGGGACTTGAGGGAAGCACCAAGGTCACCCCAACAACAACACAGGTGGCTCCGGCCTCCCCACACT